>VYZT01024947.1:0-24992 GCA_013400735.1 Pomatostomus ruficeps | reverse complement strand
TCTTCCAACTGAAATTATTTAATCATTCTGAGACTGTTAACTAAGAAAATAAATGGTCATGGCTATTTGTGTTCTTCCATTACTCTCTTCACAAAGCAAATAATTTTATATTAAACATTCTTTTTCTGAGTTTTGTGTGCTATTCTCTATATTGACAAAGTAATCTTTGTAGATTTGTCACAAGAACTTGTGTATTCTGGGCACATCATACATATTAGTAAGAAAAGGCAAGCATTTTTCACTTCATCCTAAAGAAAAGAAAGAAAGCAGTTAAAAGAATATCTTAAGAAGCTGGGACAAATGGATATAAAAGAATGAAGGAAGGAAAAAGGAATTAATATCGCAGGAGAGTTAGGAGTTCTTAACCACCAGACTCCAATTCTGTTAAAATTACCAAGCCTTCAGCATTTAATGCTGTATCAGTTTTGCACTGCAGCCATTGCTATAACAGAAAAGAACAGTAATAATAAAGAATTTAATCTTAATCTACCCTATAGAGACCAAATCCACAGCAGAGTTTCTGTGCCACAAGTGCAAGGTTGCTTTCTATCTGCTGAGGATCTTTCTTAGCCCAAGTTTTATTAAAGCTGTCCCAAAAAGTGGGAGCAATGCTCCTCTAACTTAAAAAAAAAAAAAAGCAGCGTAGAACATAGTAACGTTGTAAAGTTGACATAATTTATTATGCTGCATAGAGCTGAAATAACAAAAAAGAAAGTTGTTTGTGTTATATTACTGCCAACTATGCAACTTCTGCTTTGCACTTGTTCTGGGCATTGGAGGGAGCTGTTTCCACCGTTAGAAAGATGTATTTTTCTGATCTATCCAAGCTGAACTCTATTTTTTTTTTTTTTTAAGACATACTGGACAACTGCAGACAAGTAAATCTGCTTGTGGCTCTAGGACTTCAATCCTAAAACTTTGTCCATTCTAGCTCCTGTATCTCAGTCCTTTGGGGAAACCTTCCTAACAGCAGTTTCCAGAAGGCAAAATTTGGGATCATGGTCTCAACAATTCATAAAGTGGTTTTGCTCTTCGAAAGAGAGATCAGTTCTTTTTTTGCTTTTCACCAATTTGATTTTTGACATAAATTTCCTGTCGCTGTGGTTCTCCATATAGTTTTTGTGTTCTGGATTATATTGGGATTCCTATGTTAAATAAATTTTATACCTATGGTTTACAATGTTTGTTTAAGAAACCTTGTAATATCTGTTACTTTACAGAAACAGATTTAATGCCTTTCTCTCATATCTAAGATGGGATCTTTCTCTCGTAACTAAAAATCTACTTGTTCATTTTAATTCTTGTAAGAAAATGAGAAAAAACACAGGTTAATGGAGCGGGAGGTTTATCAGAGATGGAGGATTTCTTTTCACTAATGAGGCTTGAAGACAGAGTATGATAATAGACTACACATGTTCATTCTTGTGGCCAGAAATGTGTTCCTCCTTTTTTTTTTTTTGCTCTGTTCCCTGCTCTGGGAGCATTGTGAAAGGCATACAACTCATTTTGAATATATTAAAAAAACCTTCCTAAACATTACCAATTAGCCATCAAGAGCTGGAAACTAGCAGCAGAATACAAAGAAGGTGCGCATGTGTGCAGGGCTACCTATGATATGATGGATTAGGCATTAAAACAGCAGTTGGTAATGGCAAAATATCATACCTAGAGAAGTAAGCATGTTAATATTGGAGTAATGAAACTGAAAAAAGCTATGCACAAAGGCAGCAGCTAACACAGCATGGTACCTGAGGACAGAAAAATCTGGATAGTTTCAGGTCGCTTTATTATGCCGTTACATTATGTATTTCATTACATCTCATTGCTGGTCATAAGCCTTGAAAATCAATAGTCACTATCAAAGATAAATAAATAACAGAATAGCATGTTAATTTCTTAAAACCCTGCCTTTGTCACTGCAGTTGGGTAGAAGCTTTGGAGATGTAGAGAAATTACTTGAGTAAGCCAGAGAAATTCAGTTCATGCAGGGTTGCTTACTGGCCCTCTGAATATGTTCTTTGGTTTCTAAACAGTTTGATGGCTAAGAAATACAATTGAAATGTAACACTGTTGATCTTCATTAAAGGAACGTTAGAAAATTCCTGTCAGTCTTACTTTTACAGGTACTGAACACAGAAAACTGATTTGTTACACTGGTGCAAAAATTCATTAAAATTAATGCAGTATTTATATATTCATATTCTCTCTACATTATAATTCATATAATGACTAGCACTGACAATGGTCAGAGCTGTGTCTGAATTTTTATGGTCTTTACAGACATATATCTTACAATTAAGACTATTTGCTTAAACTGATGAATTTTGCTACCTCACATACCTGATATGTATGTTACTGTCACATGACTGAAAGTGTGACCAGCATATAGCAGACCTGTAACTAGTAAAATCTGCTTGGGGAATCTTCCTGGATTTTTGACATATTTTGCATGTAATCTTTTATTATCATACAGCAGATTACTTAGAAACATGCCTTTAATGTAGTTTCATTTAGAATTACACAGATTGCCAAAGCAAACAAAATTGGTACTCTATAACCAAATCTTACTTTGCTCCTCTGCCAGGGGGATCTGATGCTGGTCAGCACCGGTACACCACGGCCATCCTAGAGGGTGTTCTGCAGAGAGCAACTCTTCCAGGGGCTATGGCAGGCCTCCCTGGGCAGTAGGTGATTGCAGCAAGCCCTATCAGCTCTTGTGAGTCAGCTCTTAGCGATTCAGCTCCTGTGACTTCAGCTCTTTGCGATATCAGCTCTTTGCAGATCACCCAAGGCTGACTCGGGGACAGAGAGACGAGGAGCCTCGTTTGGCAGTTCCACAGAGGTAGCTTTATTGTCCAAGCAGCCCCTGCAAAGGGGAGGCCAAGGGCGGAAACTCCCTTCCTTCCCTGGGCAGAGACAGTGGCTTTTATGGGGAAGGCAGGGGTGGGGTGGGAACCGACTAGCCAACTGGGCACAAGGTATTACCATAAAGAAACAAGGCATGCTGGGGGTGGTTAGTTTTTGTCACCATGACCTAGGGGAAGGTTTCTTATCTCTGGTCCTCAGGCCTCTCCCCTCCAAGGGTGTGGCAAGGGCTCATAGCCCTCCACACTCCTATACAACACTGTAGGTCCTCACCTCATACAGAGATTTTCTTCAGAAGAAACTGAGAAGTCTGAAGCCTCAGTGTGCTGAGTCCTTACAAATCCACTAACTTCACACCTGTAGAATTTCCCATGCAATTACAGACACTAAAGCTCTAGCATTTAAACCCTTCAAAAAGTGTAGGAAACTAACATCCAAGCCCATTCAAAAGGGTAGCGGTATATATTGTGTGTTGACCCTGGATGGATGACAGGTGCTCATCAAAGCTGCTCTGTCCGTCCCTCCTTAGCTGTACATGAGAGAGAAAATACAACAAAATACTTATGGATTGAGACAAGGACAGGGAGAGATCACTGAGTGATTATCATTATAGTCAAAAGAGAGTTGACCTTGTGGAAATTAATTTAGTTTATTTTCAATCAACTCAGGATACAGTAATGAGTAATAACTCCAAATCTTCACTCCCTTCTCCCTGGGTCCACCTAAATTTCTAATTCCTCTGCCTACTCCTTGTAAGTGGTATAGAGGGACAGGAAATGGGCGTTGTAGGCAGTTTATCACATCTTGTCTCTGCCACTCCTTCCTCCTCGCACTCTTATCTACACCAGTGTGGGGTCTCTCCCACAGTAGGCAGTCCTTCATAAGCTTTCTGAATATCAGTCCTCCCCATGGTCTGTGGCTCTTCGTGAGCTGCTCCAGCATGAGTCCCTTCCCGTTTGGGCAGTCCTTCAGGAACGGGCTGCTCCAGTGTGGGTCCCCCATGGTGTCACAAGTCCTGCCAGCAAACCTGCTCCGGTGTGGGCTCTTGTCTCCATATGGTTAGAGGTCTTGCCCAGAGCCTGCTCCAGTACAGGCTTCCTATGGGTGCCTTTGGATACCTGCTCCAGCATGGGATCCTCCAGGATCTCTGAGTGGGTATGTGCTTCCATAATCTCAGAATACATATTTCTATAAAGCAATGAACACATGCACATGAAAATGAAGGCAAAAATACTCTCCCCAGGACTAAACTCACTAATGTAAAGTTTCATTTTGAGATTAAGCAAGTCAGAGTGCTTGAACCAAGACATAAAATTTTTTCAGCTTTCAAAAAACATAGTGTGCAGACTTGGTGTTCTTCCTACATAACCCAAAGCTTTTCTTTTTACCCTTTTGCTTCACTTCAGGTCCACTCCAGTGGCTTTCCTCACAGTGAGCTACAATAGTATGCTTATGTCCTGTCACACTTGCAACTAAGTCTTGAAAAAAATTAGCAAATTATCTTAATTAGAACAAATAGCTTTCTAATTGCTGCAATATGTAATTTTAACTATTGAATTATGAAATCATATTTTTAAAAAATCATTATAAAATAATGACATATACTCTAAAGTTGTAATAACACACTTGTGGTCAGATCAGTATGACAGATTATGGTTCAGAAAATCAATTTATTTCAATAGAATTTTTAGGCTGGAAGGAGTGTGAATCCTGCCTTGCAAACCTGGGAGCCTTCCACAAGGACTAGACTAGAGCATATATGTATGAATTCATGGTAGATAGAGAATATTTTCAGCATGACACATTTAAGGTTAATGACACCTGTGTAGTTAAAGTTCCCCATGGAGTGACATTTCTCCTTGATGTCTGGAACAGGATTATATACAGACTGTGAGAATTCATGCCATAAAATTGAATCAGGGAAAGAGATAGACTGGGTTTTGTGCTTTTGACTGTTCCGTTAGACTCTCCGAATAAATAAAAACTTTAAAGCCTTCAATATTATTTTTTTTAATAATAAGTATGTTTCAAATTTAGTCCTGTGGATGGTAACTATAACGATCATGTAGAAACAAGGACATAGAAAAATTCTTGCATTGTTTAATTTCAGATTTTTTGGAATGGAAGTATTCTTCCTATATGTGTAGTATTTGAATAAGGCTGCTAAATAGCTGATGGTATCCAAATGATATACAAGTTAAGTTTGCACTGACACTCAAAGTCAGATTTCTGCTGTAAAATGTTTAAACACTTCTCATGTCACATTCAACAATTTAAGGGTAGTAAAACAACCATGGAAACAAACTGTCCATGGATATTTAAAACTGAATTACCCACTTTCATGAATATTTGATCTGCTTATTACCTGCAAATGATTTAGATTGCTTGCCTATAATTTGAGCTTATTAAACTTCTGAAGGTAAGGATCTTTGTGACAGGAATGGCCGTAGTTCTGAAAAAGAAAAGTAGAAAATTGCACAGTATATAACCTTTGACTGGATAGACATTCCAGAATTGCAGGCTTCTAGTAATGTTTTCTTTTGACAAGGAATCAAAATGATGATGTGACAAAAAAGCCTAATTGTCTTGCTGAATTCACAAAAATTTGATGAGCACACATATATTCCAGGATTACTATCTTAAAAGTTATATATACTTTCGGTTCTTTCAAAACTAAAAATATAATTAAAACACCTTATTTATACTCTTAGAATTTTTCACAGAGTTAACTTACAGGGGAAATGGAAATAGTTATAGAGTATAGATATTGGAGACAAGAAAGGATTATCTTTATCTGCTGCTAAAGATATTCTCCGCAGAGATAATAAAAGAAAATGCTGAAGGCCATCCTTTTTATGAAGTTACTTACCGGTGTCATCAGTGAACAATTTACCTTATGGTAGAATGCAAAATTCATGTTTTTCATCTGGAAGAAGGATATTTATTTCACATTTATATTTTTTTTAATGGTACTTCATTTTATAATACAGCTATTAGAAGTCCATATGAGTAAAAGGAAAGACTAAAGCCAAAAGTCCCATTAACAAAAATATTCTATAGTCTCCATTACAAATATGTTGCTCAAATGTAGCAAGAAGCAGTTTGCAGTTTGTGAAAAGACAAAAAAATATAAGAAAAAAATCTCTTACTCATATGTTAGTACTGTAAGGGTATCAATAATATTTTTACCTTTGAGATGAGTTTTTTTCCTCTGCCCCCTAAAACATCACTATAATAATGAAAGACAATTTCCACAGCATTAATACCCTTTTGAAGCTTTAGTTTAATCATTATCCAGTCTTCCTATTGTATACTTGAATTGTTAGAGTTCCTGGCTTGAAGATTTACCCATTAGTCTAATATATATATTTTTTACTTCTAATAAAATATCAAAATGGAACTAAAACAAATTTGATGCTTTGAATATGATATATTTTCTAATTCAATGTTGTCATGATATAGCAGATACAGGACATTAAAAGCTAAAACTCATCCAAACTGTTTAGTTGGTATTATTTAACAGTACAAAACATGCTTGTAGAAGTGATTACAATTCTATTTGTAAGAAATTGACTTCATACGAATTTCTTATACAACAGCACAGACTAGTGGCTTTTAACAAGGCAGCAAGTTTGGCTTTTCTCTTAAGCAGCATTAAATTAAGATGGCTAAAATCAGATAGTGTAGAAAATCCGAGTGTTTCTGTTTTTCTAATCCGTGCATGACTTCTGGTAGCACTTTCAAACTAGATTGAGGAGCTAATACAAAGTTCTTTTACAAAGGGCTGGGTTATTTATGCTGTAAGAGGTTGAACCTGCCTTGTATACTTTTCAACATTTATTTAGAAGGAACAACTTTGTCCAGACTGAGAAGTTTCTCAATTTCTTGCAAAAGTGTGTCACAGATTCTCTGCATCATTACATAAAATTACAGAAAGATGTTTTTCAAAAGCTCTTGAACTTTTTGACATTTCTAGACAAAATATTTGCATAACGTTTGCCCATGCATACCTTGAAGCTGAGTGTACCTCTGACATTTAATCTTTTCGTAAGTCTTCTAGACATCAGAAAATACATAGTTACAATTAAGGTTAGTAACTCAACCTGAATGTAGGAATTTTAATCATAATGATTACACAGAGGTCTCCTTACCTTATTTTGTATGCTTCTTCCTATGTATGCTTTTCGTGTCTTTCTCTCTAGGTAGCCCAAGAATAGTATTACACTGGCATCAATGTTGCTTCAGATAGCTGGTATACCCCTTGATCAGTATTGTCCTACATTTCTCATTGAGATGCACCACACTTCTTGAGAAATGCTTTTCTTTGGAGTTATCCAAATAATTCCTAGAAAAACCTAGCGTGGCCCTGTAGAGACATGAGAATATGGTGTGAATACAATAAGTACATGGGAACTTGCCAACCGTGGAAGTATATTTGCAAATTTTCTACTTTTCAAAACCTAGCTCATGCAGATGGAAAACATATTGCTCTTGCTCATCAGAATAAATTGACAAAATGGGTGGAGGTGTGCCTCTGTGAGTGCATTTAAAAAGTGATCTTCCTGAACATTTCATCTGTTGATCACTCTAAAGCTGTCAGTATCAAGGTAATGAACACTGGACCTACTGTCAGGTTAAGGTAGAGACAAAGTTAAAGGTAGGGCACCATAAATAATCCTTAGATAGAAAATCCAGTGGGCTGAATTTAACAGCTGGTATTTGTAACTTAGTAACAGTGATGAGATGTAAAAGATATGAAACGCAAACACACAGACTGGGAGGAAATACATTATTCATCATGTGGTCTAAATTACAATATAATTTGGTGTAAATTTTCTTGGCACAGCAAATACTTCAGGCACGATAGCCTGGTAACAATCTATCATTTGACTATGTAATCATAGTTCCTTTTACCATAATTTTCCACTGTGTATTTATATTATTCTAAGTGGTTCAGTTGGCTTGATTTCCTCATCCTAGCTGGTTTCATTTCCACTCCATTCTGCCATGCAATTTCTCCCCATCTGCTTGGGGTTTTTTTATTTTTGTTTTGTTTTGTTTTTTGGGGTCTTTTTTTGGTTGGTTTTTTGTTTTGTTTTGTGGTTTTGTTGTTGTTGTTTTGGTTTGTTTTGTTTTGTTGTGGAACCATTCAACACCAAACTTGGCTGTCTTGAAATCATCTTCAGGTAGATATAAAACTAACATTTACAGCCATTTAGCTGGGAAGAAATAATGAGTGTTGTCTGAATTTGGGAGTATACATAGGTGAAACAGAACGGAGAATGAAGATAGGAAAGCTTTTCAAAAATGTCCAGAGCCCTGTAAGCTACACGGTACTGCTTATTCTAGCATTCAGCATCAAACTGTCTTTGCTGTGCTAACTACTATGTGTGTTTTGGGATCTAAATAGCAGTCTCCTGGCAGGTGGACAAAACTAGTGTGTTATGGTTTTGTTTTTATTTGTTGGTTTGTTTTTTCTTTTCTGAAACTGCCAACTCTCAGAGAAATTTGAGTATTCACTGTGAAGTTCCTGCTTCCGATCCATAATATAGGGATTTTATTCTTTTTTCTTAGACTAATATTTTTGTACATCATAATGAATAAAACTGTAGCACTGAGATTTATACTAAAAAATTTATTGAGTGGTTGTCTGCAAAGGCCCTTTTCTCTTTAATTTCCCTCTCCTTTTGTATCATCTGTTCTCCCCATTTTGAAAGGATTTATGCTCTCTAGTTCATATTTATGAATATGGCTTAATTATGCAGTCCTTCATTCAGATACTGAATTGCAAGGAGATTTAGGTCCACATTCTCATGATTTTACACTCTTGATGCCAGTAGAATAATGATAATTTAGATGGTTACACAGGTGTTAAGCACCTAAATTTCATCAATGGTAATAGTTTTACTCTTTCATTACTTTACTCACAAAAACCCTCCTTCACTTTTGTGTATTTTAAAGTCAGGAAAGGAATCCTTCCAGCAGATGGCAGCAACTCTCTATCCACCCCAATTCTGACTAAAAATGTGTAATCATATTAAGCAGAAACTCTGTTAAGAAATTCTCTTTTTTTCCCAGCGGATGGCTGAATTGCTTACACAGACTATTATTTTCCATTTTTAATTTTCACGATGACCAAGCACAACTGGTATCACTAAGCTGTCTGAAGCCAGCCAAGCCAAGAGGCATCGGTCACATCACAAATAGTTCACCATATCAACAATTCAGCCAAAAGAAGGTGGACCAAAGCTGTAGTTAAATTTGCATTTAGGAGACAGGGTGCACTGCTTAAACTAAATTTAAACTAAACTTGCTTAAACTGCTTCAAAAATCTGAAGCTATTCTGGCTTTTACTGAGCATCTGTAAGGATTTCTTTGCAGTGGACTTGTCATTTGTAGCCATTCTTCTTACTTGGCACATTTGTAGTGTAAGTGGTATTGGACAGGATATGCACAGCCTCCCTAAAGGAGAATCTTGCTCAGGCATTATTCTCTATTCACAGAAGACTACAAGGTCTTCCTGTTCAAGAGATACTGTCAAATAGGATATTTGTAAATAATCCAATTAACTCAAGTTAAGTGTATGCTGCAGTTTCTTTTAAATAATTAACTGATTTTGTTTTAAATCTGTCTTTAAAAAAGAGTGTTACAGTGACTTTTTTCTTCTTCTGAAGAAACCCCATACTGAGACAACCTATGGCACTATCCTACAGTTTATTCAGCTATGCATAGACTTGATCATGCAAATAATCCCTCTTCTGTGGAGCTTCTTGTTTAACTATATCTTAATACATGAATTAGCCACTCGGATTCAGATGTAGCGGATTATAACTAAATTATTGTTACAGAAGCATGATCAAAAATACATATATAATCAAAGGATTATATATATAATTCTTCCACTACCATCAACTTCCTTGTTATTTGATATTTAAAGGACTTGTAAGTAAAGCCAAAGCTGGCTAATGATTCACAAGTCTAAAAGAATCTCAAAATATTCTGGTTTTTGACAAATATGAAAAACAAAAAAAATATTTTGCTTACTTTAAAACAATGCAACTGTAATCCATATTTCAACATGACACTTGATACTACAAAGGATTTTATTTGCTGCAGAGCTTTTGGTTTTATTTAGCCTAAAAACAGGTGTTGCATTTTTTAATCAAATACCATGAAAGGACTTATATTAGAAAACATGAATTGCTGTAAAAGCACTACTAAAGAACTTTCATTTACCTGCTGACAATTTCTTAGCTATATTGTATGTGGATTGGATATATCAGGGGATGTGTTACACTGGTAACCATTTAATAAGCTTATCTGACTTTGTAGTATAAGCATGACTATTTAGTTGTTAGGGGCGTTTTTCCCTTTTATTTTTATTCTTAATTTTAATAAAGAAAAATGTTCTTTTCTTACCATGTCCATTCAGATGACTTTGGAGGACTCCTGGCCCTTTTCTTTTTTACCTCCATTTCCTATAATTTGTGGTCTAAGATCACCTGTATCAATTGCCTGTAGAATTCTGTGATATTTAGAAAGGGTTAGAGAGATAGGGTACAGGTGTGAGGTGATGTGAGAAGAGAGGAATAAGTAAAGTAACATTTTGGCTTTTATTTGTACACCTGTCTTGGGAACTTTGGCTTCACTCAGACAGTACTGGACCACATGATCACTTAAAGGATTTAAAGTAGGGTTCTCAATTTTCAAACACTCATCAAGAATCTTAATATATTTCAATTTTTGAAAAATGCACTGTATAACTGTAGTACATTTAATAGATATATGAAATTTTTTCCTACAAAACATAATTTTCTGATATGTACTTATTTGACATTTTCCATAGTATGTCAGATATTTTATTTAGACAATAGAAAAAGACAGAATAAAAACTTCCAAAAACCAAAATTAAAAACAACAACAACAACGAAAATGATGTAATCATTGCACAAAAGGGAAAAATTTACTTCAGTCCTGTTCCAGAATATATTTTATAACTTATTCTTGGTATATGATCAGAAGAAATAACAGCAAAATTTCCAGGAATTTTTTTGTGGTTTCTCTCCACTCACCATTAATTTTTATCTTTTTGTGAATTCATTTTACCAATACCTGTTTTGTAGCTTCTGGGTGATACATCAGTTGACCTGTTAGTAGCAGATTTTCCTTATTATTTTATAGGTATTGCTGAACAATTTCTTTGTGATAACATGCTATTTTTGTAAATGCCAAATGCTGTTGAGTACTATTTGCATTCATTAGATATATAAAGGAAACAGTACAACAGCAGAATTTAAGGGAAAAAAGGCATTATAAACAAAAATAGCCATAGAAACAAAATATTTTTAAATGGATAAAAAAATAAGGTCACTAACAGAAGGAAATCTGTATATGCATCTTATTTTCAAAATTCTTAATTATACCAGAAAGATTGGTAGGTTTCATAAAAGAATAACTGTGAGCTGTATTTCAAATACAGAGCATTGTCCCTACACAGTTTCTCCAAAGCACAAGTTAGCTCATATAAAGTAGTTATTTTAGCTGTGATGTCTTCTATGCCTGGAACTCAGGGAAAATGTCAACAGTTTTCACCTTAGAAAGCTTACTGACTAGATAGTATATTAATCTAGAGGCTTCATAAAAAGATAAAGTTAATATGGAAATTTATTTGATAGTGCTTTGATAACAGAACAATTAAGAGACAAGTTGATGTTAATGCTGCCAGATCATTATGGAATAACTTTGCAAATACCAGAGAAATCCAAACCAAAAAACCTCAGGTAAATTTCTTACTGCAGAAGCAAGACCATGATCAAACTTTTTAACACATTGGAAAAGTCAAATTTCTTCAAAGGGTCTAACAAGTAAAATTTTTGGCAAGGAGGAAATACTTGTTCCACGTCTACAAAAGGAGAACAACACTTTTAAATTCAGTTTGTTCCGTTTTGGAGTGGGACCTGGAGCCTGGGCAGGAGCAGGGGCCTATGACAAAGTCACAGAAGCCAGGGCCAGGTTATGGAATTAAGGTGAAACACAGGGGCAAGAGGATGCCCTGTAGGCAGCCTGGAGGTGCAGAGACATGGGTCAGCCCAGAGATTCCCAGTGACAGGGACCAGGATGGACCAGGAGTGAAGCTGAGCCGGATGACCAGCTCAGCTGCAGCTGTGGGCACAGCCCCAGGACCTTGGCTAGGCCCCAGTGCGGCTGGCTTCAGGGAATCAGAGCGGAATCACATCCACGGGGCAAGGCCTCGTTGTGTCTGACCCTGGCTTCCAGGACCGCTGTGAGTCCTGACCCCATGGTTCCCATCTGGGGGGGCTGCAGGGCAGCTTCTGGCACAGCTGCTGAGCCTTTCACCATGGCTTAGCCTTAGGACGCAGCCTCCACACACAGCCAGGGGCTTAGGAAGGTGCAGACGTCCTGGGAGGACAATCTGGGAGCTGCAGACGCACCAGGCCGGGCAGCATGCCTGTGGAGTGCATTCCCCTAGCAGGGGAAAGACCCGCAGAGGTGGTGGGGAAGCCAGACTGTTCTGGAGCAGTGATATGAGGGAATGGGCAGGACAGGTGTGGGCACTCAAAGCTGGGGAGGGCCCTGGCTGGACATCAGTGGAACTGGACAGGGGCAGGGCCCTGCAACTGACCAGGCCTTGAGGGCTGTCCAAGCCCCCGACATCCTGGGTTGGCCATGGCAGCTGCTTTCACCTCAGACTGTGATAAGTCTGACATGAAATTCTGTCTCATGAAGAGCAAATGCTAGTATTTATATTATTACTGGCACTTATTTTCTTATAGTAGGGGTCTGCCCTACTAATTTTTTTTCTTATGATTTAGGAGCTCTTTTTATAGCTTGGGTTTGCTGCAGCACTGGAATAGAAATTGTCAAACTTTGTGAAATGCAAGGTAAAACAACACTGATGCCATTCTAATAGGTGAAAAAGGGTTAAACACATTTTCCTTTATCTCTCTGCAGGGTCCTGTTTACTAGAGCTTAAATCTATTCCAAATAGCAGCCTGAAACCCCTCTATTTTGCTTCCTACTACATTCCCACTGGGGCAATGCCATATTTCTTGATATTATTTTTCATTGTGCTACCTCTTAATAGCAATACTACTGAGAATGACTTTACAGGAGGAGAAACACTGATTTACTTGGCTGTAAAACCATTCCTGGAAGACTGCCTGTTTGTGCGGTGCTGTTAAGAGGGAGACTGTTTCAGTCTGTTTGTGAAAATGAGATTAGGCAACTAAGAGGTCTTAATAGACCTCTCTTAGCTTCATCATCTGCTTGTCTTTCTGGACTAAACACACAGGTGACATTTAATGGCCAGGATTAATCATGAATGAGGGATCAGGAAAATATTTAAGGACAAAGTATCTTTTATTCTCATAAAACACATCAGATACAAAATCCTTAATCAACTTGTTTCATTATCCTTCTTGTGCAGGTACACCACTACCTCTAGAAGTGGGAAGTACTCTGGCTGTTTTAGACGAAAATGAATTTCTCCTGGTTTATCTAGTCTTTTTGCAAGACTTTGTAGTTTTGTTCTCTAAGGAAACTAATTGAACTAAATTAGGTATCAGATTTTCTGAGTATTGAAAATCCTGATTTTGACATCATTTTTCACACTTCCATGTTTTAGTTTGAGGGGTGTATATTTCTCCTCCTCTTTCATGTTGGTGCTTAGA
Organism: Pomatostomus ruficeps; assembly: GCA_013400735.1. Taxonomy (NCBI): domain Eukaryota; kingdom Metazoa; phylum Chordata; class Aves; order Passeriformes; family Timaliidae; genus Pomatostomus; species Pomatostomus ruficeps. Next base: position 11,436 of record VYZT01024947.1, on the reverse strand, counting down.
GCCAAGGACACACCTCTTGATGTTCTTTCTTGAATAAAAGCAAATTAGACAAGAAATATTTTACTCTAAATTTTATTTGAGAAATATATAGTTTTTGCACTTCATATTTCTAAGGATGACAATAAACAGGGTGTACTCACACACACAGAGAATGACCATGAGATGCTGTTGATGGCAGTTATTGTATCAACAAGGAAAAAAATTAATAAGAAAACAATTTTTGGCAGTGTAATCTCTTTGTCAAAAAAGATTCTAAATAAAAATCACTTTCAATTCTATGGGGAAAAATAAATCACTATGAAAGGACAATCCAAGGTGTATACCAAATTTTTATGCAGTCTTTCATCTCTTTTAACATTTTTAGCAAAATGATAGAAGCATGGAGTCTACTTTCTGACACTAATTCTGAATCAGACTAAGTACCTCCAGCCTGTGGAAGATTCAACCTCTAGCTCCCCTAACCTGCTTATAATGAACCTGGCATTCTATTTTTCAGTGCTTCCATCTTTAAAGGTTTCCTACATCCTTTTTATAATCTAAATCTGAAGTTATCTAATGTTACAGACAGTATTATGTTGGTGCAAGTTTCCAGCATCTAAATTATGTTACTTAGAACTAGGCTATCCCAGCACGACAGTTGTTGTCATCGAGTTAATTATAAGTCAGTTACTTAATTCCTTCTCTCTATTTTTTGGTTTGGGTGTAGGTGTTTCTTTCCTTTCTAGAGCACAGAAGTGAGTTCTTGTTCATGAGTTCATATAGGGCCTCATTTCCTATTCTGTGCCATATCCACATATACAACTACACTGTTTCCCTTAAAAAAAAAAAAAAAAGGGCTTGACTACAATGTCATTTGTTCTGACAGGCTTTTCAGTTGTTAAAGAGCTTTGTCTGTCCCTGGCTTTGACCTTCAAATACTTGAGAGGGGTTTTTCTTCTGAAAAAAAATCAAGCTACAATCTAGTTACCATTAAAAGAAAAGTACCAAAGTGTATACTTCTGCCCCTTTCCCTGTGCAGGTGCATCTCTCAGACTGCCATCAAAAGGTAAACTTGCAGAAAATAAGACTCTTTTTTCCTAAGCATCAGTGCTGAGCTCTTTAGACTCATGGATTCTGTCAGGGGAATAACAGTGGACAGGGCAGAAAAGCATGACAGCAGGACATTCTATCTGTTCCATGCTAGCTGTTAGCTTTGCCTACAGAAGGCATGGTATACAATGTATGTCCATTTTTGTAATTTCAATACAAAAGTGATTATGAAGAAGATTAAAGAACAACCACAAGAGAATTAGCCTTAATGAGGTCAAACTGAAGTGGTTTCACATGTTTTCACAGTATTCAATGAATTTATTTACCTGGCATGTCAGAGACGTAGCAGAAGTCTGTCAACTTATCAGTGACAAACCTGTGAGAGGCCTGGCTATGGTCATACAGGGTCTAACAGCATCGTCTGTCTCCAGAGTCTGCTGGCAGCCACTCAGCACAGACCATGTCTTTTCTCTCCGAAGCTTTTAGCATTGTGTGACACAGACTTAGAAATAAGGTTTGGGAATATTTTTAGCAATGTAACGCACCATACTCTTCCATTTTTTTTCTCTTTTAAATAAACAGTAGCCAGTGATAGAGATTTTTCTGTTTCTGCAAGTCTAGGAAACCAAACAGATGAGTTTCCAGAGCTACTCTATAATATTCAGATATGCTGTTGGTTTTAGCAGTTTTTGAGATATTCTCATCTATGATTTAATCTCAAAGCTATGCTGATGTACTGATACCCTCGATACTGAGATGAAAACTGAATGAGGCTTAACTGTGAAACTATTAAAAGAAACTGAGTAAGAATTGAAAAGAGCCACAGAATTGTAGGTAGAAAAAAGCAGTGCAGGAGAAGGGGGAGGTGAAAGGCATGCATGCCTCCAAATATAGGAAAAAGTTAGTTGTACTAAACTTTTGTCCCACTACTACAATTCTGTAATAGTTCTTCCCCTTTCTTTCAAATGTACAGAGAATGTGTTTATTACTCTTCCAGAAAATGACCATAAATTAATCTATATAAACTGGACTTAACAAATTAGAATATTAATCATATCTTTTAGGCAATATTTTTACTTTTTCTGGTTGGAATTACTGGGGTTTTTTTAAGAAAAACGTGAAGAAAAATAGTACTATAAACAGAAAGGGAAAGTACTGAATGTGAAAACAGTCTTTCAGTGAACTGGCCGGGTTCATAATTTTCAAGTGATGAAAGCCTATGTAATTGGACCAAATAAATTCAATACAGGCAGCTAAAAATCATAGTGTAGAGTTAAAAAGGGAACTGATAAAATAATGGAAGAATCTTATATTTGCATATGTGTTTATGAAAAAGGAACAAAGTGAAGTGTACAAGTTTTCAAGACATATTTTATAAGCTCATATTTTTTAATCAGCATTCCTATGATGTGATGATTAATGAAGCCACTTAAGTTAAAAAAATTTTAGTTGATGCTTTTATAGACATAAAGGAAACACTAACCAGTATATAGGGTCAGCCTGAGAAATTTCTGACGTAAATATCACAAAATATGTATTCATAGTAGTCATTTGAACCATGTCATCAAGGCTTCAGCACTGACAACATTATTATTTGTGTATTTCTATTCACTCTGCCTCCAGTCTGACTGTGGAAAATAAAGCAGATATTGAAATACTTCTGACATAAAAATGATTGACTCAGTCCATTGTCATATACAACCGTGTTTCACCACATTTGAAGGCCCTGCAAGATCATATTAAATAAATGCTCCAAAGCTATGTTCTCCTTGTATTTTATACTACTTAACATTTGTGAATAACAAAAGTTCTCTACCTGCCTATTTTCAACAACTCTCTTCATGTTGCATATGCAGTGCATTAAAAACCCCCAAAACACTGAAGTCTTATTGTACTACGACAAAAATATAATAGTTTCAGGGAAGAGATTTTTTTAGGGTGAATCATTCTTGATCACTTTTGGCCATTTACTTTTATTCTTTACTAAATCATTTAGTAATACTGTGATTTCTGATGTTATTATTGACATATAGAAAAAGTTGGAAGATGGTTATCAACCCCAGACTGCCTAGGTGGGTGGATAAAACATAAACTCTTAGGTGCTGTGAATAAAATATCACAGTATCACAGAGGGGTCGAGGTTGGATCTGGGCCAACCTTCCTGTTCAAGCAGAGCTACTGAGAGCAGGCTGCCCAAGATCATGACCAGATGGCTTTTCAATATTTCCAAGATCAATATTCCACAGTCATTTCTAGGCAAACTGCTTCAGTATTCAGTTACAGTAAAAAAGCTGTTTTCTGATATTCATACAGATTTTTCTGTGTTTCCTTTTTCCCATTGCATCTGTCCTGTCATTGGACACCAAAGAAAAGAGTCTGACTCCATCTTTGCATCTTCCCTTCAGTTGTTTATTTGCGTTGATGTGTTTTCCCTTGAGCTTTTTTCTCTCCAGACTGAACAGTTCTACCTCTCTCAGTCTTACCCCAAAAGAAAGATCACAGAACCATAGGCTCATAGAATGGTTAGGGTTGGAAAGGACCTTAAAGATCTTCTAGATCCAACCCCGCTGCCTGGGGTTCCTTCCACCAGACTGGTTGTACAGAGCCCCACCCAGCCTGTCCTTGTACTCTTTCACAGATGGAGAGTCCATTAAGTCCTTGAGTATTCAAGTCCATTCTCCCTCGGCCTATTACTACATGTCCTTGTCAAAAGTCCATCTCCAGCTCTTGAAAGCCTCCTCCAGAGACTGGAAGGTGCTACAAATTCTCCCCATAGCCTTTTTTTTCTCTGAACTGAGCAGCCCAAACTCTCTCAGCTAATCTTCACAGGAGAGATGCTCCAGCCCTGTGGTCAACTTAGTATCTCTCTTCAGGACTTTTTCCAACATGTTCAAATCTTTCTTTTGTTGGGGACCTCAAACTTGGATGCAGCACTTCAGGTGTGGTGCCACAACAGCTGAGTAGAGGGGGACAATCACATCCCCTGGCCACACTGCTTTTGATGTTGCCCAGGGTGAAGCCGGCTTTCTGAGCTGCAAGTATACATTACTGAGTTGTGTTTTTCTCCTCATCAACCAATACCCCTAAATCTTTCTCCTCTCAATCCATTCTCCATCCAGTCTGTACTTATGCTTGGGTTTCCCTAGCCCAGATGTAGGACCTTGCATCTGGCCTTGTTGAACATCATGAGGTTCTCACAGGCTCACGTTGTAGCCTTGATGGCTACTGAGAAAGAGTTAAATGTGTGAGTTGAATGGATCTCCATATGGTAGAGCTTGACACTGATTTGTGATATGTGAAGAAATAACTGTACTATTGACAAGTTACAAGTTCTGTTTTCATATACCTAAGATCATTTACCAAATGACATACTGTCAGTGCAAGTACTGCAGGTTTTGGTGATATATTTGGTGTATGTAAAGAGCTAATAGCAAAGTTCAGTTATGAAACAGTATTTTTGCACTAAAAATAGTACATTGAAAAACTGTTGGTCTAGCACAGTGACAATGCAAGAAAGTGTTTATGACCAAGACAATGTGCTTGGAACACAATTGTTTCATATCACACTCAATCAAGTACAGATAATTTCAATACAAATAATTGTGTATGATTGTGATTTATATTCTTTCACATGAGAGTTACTCTAGAAATTCCAGTTTGTTTTCCTGCTTTTCAATGATTACTGCTTGCAGAATTTATTTATCATCAGTGTTTTAACTTTTCTATTTCTTGAATCCTTCAGAATTTATTGGTGTTGCTGTAGAAAAGCAAATAAAACATGTTTGATTTTCTGTTTCAGGGAAATCTTGAAGAGTCTTACACTTTTAATCCTCCAGTCATTAACTGTGCTATGAGGACATTCTGGTGAGGTGGTAAGTTGGTGTAGATTTATTACTTTGATCAGCTGAATTTTCATTTCAGATTTAACTTCTTTAACAATATCCTTCAGTGTCTATCTGACAAGATTGTCTTCCAGGCTCTCTTGGCAATTGCCCAAAACTGTAAATCTGTGATAGATCAACTTTATATCATATAAACAGAACATGCTCAATTCCTATTTTTCAGAAATCCTAGGTTCCTACACGTCTGGAAATCTGGGTGATTATGGTAATTATTTTAGCAGAGCATGAGTCACTCAGGAATGTTAGATATTGACAGCTTTCCAAATTTCAGTAATCTATTTGTCAATTACCTGTCAGACTTCTTCCAGAATATTCCATCCCCACACCCATATGAGTATGACAGAACTCTAAAGCTTTTTCTTTTTCTGACTTCAAAGAAGGCTTATAGATTTAAGAGGTCACTGTGAGCTGTCAATGTTCCCTGGATGAGCAATTTTTATGAAGCTCTAATAAATTACAACATAACATCTGTTGATCTTAGCAACACTCTAGTAACTCTTATATAATACTCTCTAACCAGAAATTTTCATCTGAAATAGGATTATTTTTAACTTTTACACTTAAATACTAAGCGAAGACAACAGAAACGATGGCTACATATTTCTAGGTGTTAAAAAAGTTTTGAATAATGAAGGCCCCAATGGCTGTGAGTCATTTCAGACAACTGTGGCTTATATATCTCAGCCTTAATATAACATGCTCATTCTTTTTTTTTTCCTTCATTATAAAGTCAAAGTTTGTACTACTGTTGGAGCTTAAGTGCTAGAAAATACAAATCTTCTTTCAATGAAATACCAGGTGGGTTTTGCTAAGTTAGATATGATGTACAAGAATAGTTTTACAGCTCCAGTTATATATAATTGTTATATGAAAAAGATTCATGTTCCAGAATTTAAGGAGTGCAAGAAAACCTTTCAAAATTTTAGATCTTAAGAAGAATAAAGTTGTATGCTATTTCATATTCTATAAACATGGAAATGGTCATTACATTTTGTACATCAATTGCAGAGTTAAGACCACTGATGTAGCATAGATTCTTAATTCTCTGCTCTCTTGTTGTTGATATATGGAGAATTTACAAAGTAAACAATAAAATTTATTTTTGATTTGAATATATGAAGTTCACCCAGACCATAGTCTGTTACTTTTTAAATCAGGCACATATTTGTTCTGATGTCTTCTGAGTGATTTTTCTTTGTGATATCATTGAAGTGTAGTGTCATTAACTACACTGTTGTCCAAAAGAAGTGATGTCACACAAGCAGTGTCTACCTATTGGAGTGAATACCAACCACAAAATTACATTTTGATACAGTTTCCTTTTCAAGGATTTTTTTCCTTGCTTTTTAAAATGTGCAACAGATTAAAGTGGGATCTAAATCACGTCACTTGGTCATTCTCTTATCTCATTTTCTTAGGTAAAAATAAATTACTTTTATTGGAATAATCAAATTATCGCTTTGTGTTGATGTTTCCTACTGTAAAAATAAAAGTAGTTTAGATGCAGTAATGTATTTTACCCAAATTAATAAATACATTCTCAGAATAAAGTCACATTCTTAAAGTAAAATCTAATAAATAGAAATGTAATTTATTTCTGCAGTCTCTTGCAGCAGTATTTTTTAAATAAGTGTGAACTACTTATTGATATTTATATTTCAAAGTTAAAGAATTTTTGATTGTCTGTGGCTAGATTCCGACTTCTTCAAAACTGTAAATCTGGAATAAATATAACTTCCTAGGCTGAAATCCTGTCACTTTATCAAATGTAAGAAATTTCCTTGAATAAATTAATAGCGATGGAAAAAAAAAAGAGAAATTAAAAATAGAAAGATAAGCACACCAGATTTATAGCAAAGTTTCAGTGTAATATTTGTGTTAGTTTAACAATTCTGTATTTGTGGCATATATATACAATAATATACAATTTTTAAACTTCCATTCATTTTTGTTTCAAACCTTATGGAAAAAAATAAATCCAAATTGTGCAAATTTTATTTCTTACAGAAAGTAATTTAGCAGAACTTCATAATCATAGAAAAGCCTGCTGAAAATGGAATAGGGGTTGCATCTTTTATGTTTTAATTTCTTTTAAACAGAAATTATGTGCTTTGTTTTCCTCTGCCTGAGCAGAGGTGAGCACAGTTTCAGCCCTGAAAATGTCAACATAAAATTCTCCTTAAGGGTGAAATTTTGATAGGGCAGAAATATAAAGCCTGTCCCTCAGACTTCATTGTGTCTCAGATTCCATATTTAATCTTGGATGAACAGAGATATGTCTGCGGCACTTTCATGATAATTAAGATACACGCAAGAGGAGACAATATGTCTTCATTATTTAGAGCTAATTTGTTGTGATTGATGAAAAAGATGAAAACTCTAGATACAGGCATATAAGATGTGGTCTATTACTTTTTTTGATCATAGAGTTAAAGGAGGCAATTATTTATTAAGATTATTTGATTAAATTCATATTATTAATAAGGATATATGATTATTAAAATTCTTAACACTGACTATCAGTTCAATAGCTTGGCAAGCTGTAATAAGAATATTCAAGCTCTAACCTCTAGGCTATATTATGGAAGCCAGTTTAGATTGGTTCAGTCTGAACATTCTTTTAGTTTGACAGCTGTTTGGCTAGCTGAAATGTGATGATGGAATGAGTTCAAACGCTAAGGATAAAGAGCCACGTTACAAAAAGATTGCGTGCTATGACAATAGTTCACATCTCACAATCACAACATCAGACATCTATGGAGAGTCAACTGCATTTATGTCAATAAGCAGTTTGGAGTCTTGTGGCTCAAGACTGATGTGGAGCCATGGAAAAAAAGTGAATGCTCCCACACCCAGGCAATACTGTATCTGTGGTTAAAAAATTCCAGTTAATTTAGCTACTAACCATCAGCACAAAATTCACTTAACCAAGCTTGAAATTATGAAAAAAGAACCTCCTTTTTTTGATAAAAATCTATATTGTTCATAAAAATATTCTTGCTGAAACAGAGAATAACATAAGTCAAACAGTCATTTCTGAAGAAGGAATAATGATTTAGAAAACAACCTAATGGAATTGCAAAAAATCTCAATACAGTACAGAAACATTACCAATAAAAATATTTTTGTCTACAAAATTATTCATGATTCAAGTAATTTAGTTCTTCTGGAGTTCTTTTGTTGTGTGGATAGAAAGTGCAATATACAAAATCTTCGTGGACTAGTCAGGCATCTATTGAAAGTATTGGATTTTTTCTTCATACTGTTCCAGTACAGATGATTTTCAGTAAAATGAAAGGAAAACATTTTTGATCTGTATTTTTCTTTCCAAATAAATATTTGTATCACTCCCAAATATGCAATACGTAACAAATAATAGCGCAAGAAAGTATATAATACAGTCAGTATTTCTCAGTATCTGTGTGCTACCCATAGTAGATGAGTCACAAAAGGCAACCTAGAATTACAAACAGAGTTTATAATATTATAATCCGAATAAAAAGGAAAATGTTGCTTCTTTGTAACTATAATTTTACTTTTCACAATTAGGGCATTCTGAACTCATGCAGCACAGGATCTCTGGTCTTATTTTAGCATGTTAGTAGTATTTTCTCTTTTATCATAAGGCAGTTTTTTGAGAGAAAACTTTTTAAAGAACATTTTTAGTGTAACCTGTTGTTATACATATATCTCAGTCTTCTCTTATAAATATCATGAATTCAAAAATTAGTGAATATATTCACCAGTCTTCCTAGATGTTAGGATTATTTAAAGACAAAGTATTGATGGTTCCATAAGGCCATTTTAATATCCTATACAGCTCTGAGAGACTTTGTTGCCTGGTTAGGACTCTGTATGTTTAGATTAATTCATTATTTACCGAGAACATCTTTTGGTCTGAAATGTTTTATGGGAAGTGGCCAAAACTTGGTAGCAAAAGAACTTATTTTCCCTCTGTGTATTCTTGGCAGAGAACAATGTAGTTTAGAAATATCAAAAGAAAAAGAAAAAAGAAATAATATCTAGCTAAAATCCTTTTACTTAGTAAATCTGAATGGGTTTTTGTTGTTGTTCTGGTTTTAATTTTCAAATTTATATAATATTAGAATTCTTATATAAAAAAAAGATTTTATTGTCTGAAAATAGTAGTGATTACATGAAACTAGGTATAAAATCAACATCCTTCTAAATCAAGTTGATTTTTATGCATTTTTGTGTAGTTAATTGATAATCACAGAATGGGTCAGGATGGGAAGGACCACAGTGAGTTATCTGATCCAACCTCCCTGCTCAAGCAGGGTCGCCCTAGAGCATATTGCACAGGATTGTATCTAGATGATTCTTCCATATCCCCCATGAGGGAGCCTTCACAGGCTCTCTGGGCAATCTATTTCAGCGCACAGTTACACACAGGTACACAGTTCTTCCTCATATTCAGGCGGAACTTCCTGTGCATCAATTTCTGCCCATTGCCTCTTGTCCCATTGGCACCACTGAGCAGAGCCTGGCTCCATCTTCTTACCACCTTCCCTTCAGATACTTACAGTCCCCTCTCAGTTGTCTTTTTGAGGCTGAACAGGCCCAACCCTCTCAGCCTCTCCTTGTAAGAGAGATGCTCCGGTTCCTTAATCATCCTTGTAGCCCTCCACTGGATCCACTCCAGGAGCTCCATTTCTCCTCTGCACTGAGGAGGCCAGAACTGGACACAGCACTCCAGGAGAGGCTTCACCAGGGCTGAGTGGAGGGGCAGGATCACCTCCCTTGATCTGCTGGCAGTGCTCCTCCTAATGCACCCCAGGACACCATTGGCCTTCTTGGCCACCAGGACACACTGCTGGCCCATGGACAGCTTGCTGTCCACCAGGACCCTGAGGTCTTTCCCCACAGAGCTGCTTCCCAGCAGGTCGGCCCCAGCCTGTTGTGGTGCCCAGGGTTATCCTTCATCTGGTGCAGAATCCTGCATTTGCCTCTGTTGAATTTCAGGAGGTTCTCTGCCCATCTCTCCACGCTGTCGAGGCCCTTCTGAAGGACTGCACGGCCCTTGGGGGTATTGGCTACTGCTCCCAGCTCTGTGTCATCAGTGACCTTGCTGAGGAGGTATCTGCCCCTTTGTCCAAGTTATTGATGAACAAGATAAACAAGACTGCACCAGTATTGACCCTTGGGGATACCACTAGTGACAGGCCTCCAGCCAGACCCTGAACTACTGATTACAATCCTCTGGGATCTCCCATTCACCCGGTTCTCAATCCACCTCACTCTCCACTCATCTAATCCACATTTCCTGAGTTTATGTGAGAGACAGTGTCAAAAGCCTTGCTGAAGCTGATTTTTGTCATTCATTGTGTACCACTTCATATAATTCATTCATATAGACTAGTGGAGCCATGAAACAGATTTCTTGAAAGAAGGCTAACTTGTAACCTTATTTTAATGCTTCTGATAAGTCCCGTATTATCCAAAGACAATAAGCATGGATTTTTCCCAACAGAACATAGGGCTTTTATGTCTCTATAATCAGACTATTTAAACTATACTTTAGGTTACAAAGGGAAGAGTTGCAGTAATGACAACAGGAAAACGCATCGTATGTAGGAAAATCAGAAGGCCTGAGCCTGAATGTGTTTTGGTGTGTGAGTTGGAGTTAGAGATGATTTCACATGCATTCAATTCCCTTGGTGAATGTCATGTCTCCTCAAATAGTTTGCCTTTAGAAATAACATATAAAATTTCCTTTGCTTCTATGGCAGGAAATTAGGCAAAACACCACTAAAAAAAGCTATGAAAAGGTTTTTCAGATAGGGTGAAAGAAATAATGCATTTAAATGAAACTGCTGTTTATTCTCCAAATATTCTTTGTTTCAGACTAGAAGACAGTGACATTTCATGATTCCTCTCTTTGCAATATAATTTAATGACAAAGAGATACTTTAAAAACAAGCAAACAAACAAAACCCAAGAATTCCCTCCTCAAAAATCAATGCAAAATTATTTTTTTAATATTAAGAGATGAGAACTGAGTCATCTGAAAATTAATTTCATTTTTGATATAATTTTTTCCTATATAAATTCAGATGCCTGGTTGCTTTGTCCTATTCTAATTAGAGATTTTCAGAATAATCTCTTTTAAAAACCAGATATAGATGTTACTCCTATAATTCATTGTACAAAGAACAGGTCTGTTTTTCATAGAATCATAGAATGGTTTGGGTTGGAAGGGACCATGAAGATCATCTAGTTCCAACCCCCTGCCCTGGGCAGGAACACATTTCACTAGACCAGGTTGTTCAGAGTTCAACCCAGCCTGGCTGTAAACACTTCCAGAAATGGATGTCCACAACTTCTCTGGGGTCCCTGTTCCAGTGCCTCACCAGCCTCACAGTAAAGAATTTTCCCTGATATCTAATCTAAGCCTACTCTCTTGAAGTTTGAAGCCATTTCCCCTTGTCCTGTCACAATGTTGTTGTAAATAATTTCTCTCCCTCTTTCTTGTAGGTTCCCTTCA
>VYZT01024946.1:0-63738 GCA_013400735.1 Pomatostomus ruficeps | reverse complement strand
GAGGGTGGTGAGGCCCTGGCACAGGGTGCCCAGAGAAGCTGGGGCTGCCCCTGGATCCCTGGCAGTGCCCAAGACCAGGCTGGACGGGGCTTGGAACAGCCTGGAACAGTGGAAGGTGTCCCTGCTATGGCAGGGGTGGCACTGGATGAGCTTTGAGGTCCCTTCCAACCCAAACCATTCTGTGATTCTGTGGTTAACTTATCCTGAAGTCAGACAGACATCAGCAGGTTTTCACTCTTATTGTAGTAATTGTTTACATTTCCGTTTCTGTCTATTAAAAATATATATATATATATAATTAATTATATAATTGCAAATGTATTTCTCACCTGCATTCTTATGTCTGAAATTTGGGAATGCTCTTCATGAATTCCTGTGTGATGTCTTAAACTTACAGAGGAAGATGTTGAGATGGACACAAAGAGATGCTTTGTGGTGCCTTAGGGTTCCAGCAGACAGTGCAATATTATTTGATAATGTTTTTATGTTACTAAATAGTATTTACCTCCTGATAAACATCAAATACGTCGTCTAGTAGCATACATTCAACTTACCAAAAATACCCCTCATTCCTGATGGGAAGAGCTTTTGTTCTGTTTTACTTGTTGATGAGGCTCTGTGCTCTTCCAGGGGCTGGCAGGGTTTGATTGCGTATGGATGCCATTCCCTCGTGCTCGTAGTGGATGCCAATTCTGCCCAGACTTTGCAGGTTTTGGAAAGACACAAAGCCAGTGTTGTCAAGGTGAGATGTACGGGGTTCACGGTCTATTACCTGGTTCTGGTGTAGATGTTATCCTGCTAAATCTCTGTAAATACTTGACATGCTGTTCCACGTGATCTTCACATGAAATCTGTTGTGAAATACAAGCATTTTACGTGACCTCTTGCAGCTAAATCAAATCATACATGCTGACATTTGAGCTGTTGGTATATCTTTTGAGAAAATGTAGAGGTTATAGACTATCTGGAAACATTTGTTAGTGTCACAGAACACAGAGCTGTTTCTGGGAAAGCTGTTCACATGAGAGGGTTTCAAATGAACATTACAGAATACCGAATGGAGCTCTTTGCTGCTGCCCTTTCTGATCCTCCCTCTTGTGGGAAGTGCACCATTTGTCTAGAAAGTTACTTTTGAGCTTTTCCTTCTTTTCTTACCTACAGAAAAGGAGCAATATCAGACAAAACTGAACATTTATTTTAGCGATATAAAATGGCTAAAATTTAGTGTAGGGTACCTGTACTTTCCTTTGAAGGTCCTTGACTTGAAATTGCAGAGTTTGACTTTGGGTGGAGTGTGGAACAGGATGCATTTCTCGGATACATCATTTTTTTGATTGTGGGCAGTGATGGATTCTCTGAGGGTTTAGAGGATTGTTTGGCTGGCAGATGTTTGATGGCACAAATGCTAAAGTTGTTAAAAGGCAGTCAGTAATTTATGAAGCATAATAGGGGGATTTTGGTGGGATCTTTTTGTAGTAGAAGAAAAAGGTTGAATGTGCCTTCTGCTTTAACATTTTCACCTAGTTTAGATAACAAATTGTAGCAAAATTAGGTTTTGGTCCCTTCAGTGATAGCATTTTAATGAGTCTTGGTTACATTCACTAGCTTTGAGAAGTTACATTATTTCAATGGGAAACCAAGTCAAATAATTTAGAAGATAATTTTTCAAAGCTGCTACCTGAAGCTTTATGAACAGAAGTAGATTGTAAGAAAATGGCTAATTTATGAGGTGGAAGAGTGAAAAAAATTTCCCTTCCACTCTAAGAAATAGGCTTTATATAAGAAATCATTATGAGTCCATGATGATTGCAGATACCTGTACATCTCTAAGAAATTTTCTTCAATTCCTAAATTTTTTTTAAGAGTTTGTAAATGCTAAGAGCACGAATAAGCTGGAGTGGATCTGTAAGAAGTCTACTGTGTAAGTCTGGCTTAAACTCCTTGTAGTAGAGGCATCAGCAAACTCAGTCCACCGGGGATCTTCTCCCCAAAAACCTGTGCTCTGGTTCTGAAAAATTTCAAAACACATCTGTTACCAAGAAAACAAAGAAAAAAGCAATTGTTTCATGATCCTTTTGCAGTCAATTTTGCTGTTTTCCTTTAAATCCTTCCTGTCCTTTGGGTGTTGTAGCTGTGTCTGGAATAGGTATCGGCTTCACTGGAAATGGGTCTGTGTCAGTTGTCCATCTGCCCAAAAAGTGTTTGTGGGGGACTGATGGCTTTCTATGGAGTGGATTATGTCTGATTTTACCTTTATAAAGACTATTGAAAGCCTGCTTTTACAGAGGAAAATCTAATTACAAGAGAAGTGTTTTGATCTCTCACAGGAATGAGAGGGCTGAAATGACGTTTGTGTCCTTTTTGATGCATTCATAAACAGTGATCATGAGGCTTTATAAATGAGGTGGTAGGGATTGTGAAAATTACAAAAGGTCACCTCTGGTTCCTGTTTCTGACTGATGCTGCTGCATTTTGAAGTCAGGTAGACAGTGACTAATCCTGTTAGAAGAACATTTCTTTTAGCAGAAGGTCAGGTCCCGTGTGGGGACCTTGTTGGAGCAGTGGGACTGCAGAGAGGAAAGAGGTTCAGGGTGTGGGAGCAGCACATGGGCTCTGGTTGGGGCTGGTCATGTAAAGGTCTCCTTTTTGTTGTTCTGAACTTGGGGACAGCTCCTGCCTTGAGGAAGGAGGTTTTCCAGGCTGGGAATTTGCTTTGAAGTTATATACATTTGACTGAGAAATAAAGAGCTCTGTAGGTTTTTACAATTACAGGTGTATGGCCACATGCAGATATCCTCAGGGGTGGTTCTTTCTTGAACAGCAGGGAAGCAGGAATTGCAAAATTGAAATTTACGGGTAGAGGAGAGTCTCTCAAGATTTCTTTGGGATTCTGGTAGAAAGAAACATGCCTTGAGTTTATAGCTAGAGCTAGGGATTGTGTGCTGTGCATGTGTCACATTTGTTTTATTTATTCAGCTGGGTTGTGAGACACATCCTGCACACACCTCTGAGAGGGGCAGCACAAAGGCTCTGAATGCTGCTGTAAATCGATTTCGTGGTGCCCAGTGGTAATCCTATCTCAGTTTTTAAATGTCATGTTTTCGGGATCTACAGAAAGTCCTGTGTTTGCCTCGCCCTTTGTGTCAGGCAGTGACAGCACACAGGTAGCTGGCTGGGGTGGGATTCCTGTAGCAGGTGAATTCCCTTTAGCTTAGCAAAAATGTTTCTTTATTCTGTCAGTGTCTGCAGTCTCTCCTGGGGCAGGAGTTCACCTTAGAAGCTGATAGCAAAACAGCTCCATGGGATAGATAAGGAAGAAGTCAGTGTTCTCCATCCCCTTGTAATCTGCGAGGAGTTGTAGACAGAGTGTTTCTCATTTCCAGACGTGGGTTTCTCGTAAGTGTTGCCAGTTTACAAGCCTGTGCAGTTTGAAATCCCAAACTGGAAAGTGGTCTCTGGAAATCAGTGCTGGCAACGTGCAGAAAATAACCAAAAGGTTATCAAATGTCAGCAGTACCTTATTTTGTTATTTAGTTATGAGACAGCACATAAATGAAAGGCTAACCTTCCTTCCTCCCCAATACCACAATATATTTGTCAGATTAAGAAAATTACATGCCTTAGGATGTATGTCAAAATAGAATGATAATTTTTCAGCTTTCATTTGTTTGGAAATCAGTGGGTGCCCACAGAACCTTTAACACTGCCATTTAGTTTCCTCTAAATGTTTGAGTAAACTCTTTACATGCATGGCATGAATGTTTGGGTTGTTGTAGTCACCTTCAGGAGCAAGGGTTGCTGGTTTATGTAATTGGAGAATATCAGCCATGCAGTCATGCAGCACAGTGGTGACCTGCCTTAAATTCCCACGAGTGCTGGTAGCTTGCAGGTATGTTACAGGTGCTGCTGGCACGAACCATTACCATGCTTTTTTATTGAGCTCATTATTTATCTCTGAAAAATATGATGTCCGTGTTATACATTTGTCTCCTCTAACCAATTCCCATCTGTATTTCCAGGTTAAATGGGCTAAGGAGAATTACCACCACAATATTGGCTCTCCATATTCCCTACGTTTGGCTTCTGCCGATGCCACAGGGAAAATAATTGTGTGGGATGTGGCAACAGGAACGGCTCGCTGCGAGATCCAGGAGCATTCCAAGCCCATTCAGGGTAATGACAGTGCAGGGTGTTCATCTGGCAGTTGTTTTATGGAGCATTGTGGACAAATCCATCACCTGCCTGTTGTAAACCGTGCTCACTTCTGACAGGGAATTTTCCTGCTGGGATTACCAGCCCTCTGTATGTTTGCTTGTTCATTTTATGAAATATAAGATTTACTATCCCCCAGAGGAGTGCTGTGAGATTTAATTCATTATGGTGATGTTTTCCAAGATTTTGTGACAGAAAGGTAGAATCTGTTTTTATGGCTGTTATTGATTGAAATAATAACATTTACAGTGTCATGTACATCTTCCTGCTTTTCAGCTGGGGTTGGGGTTTTTGGAGCATTTCAGCTATTTTAAAAATTTGTGATGATGCTTATTTTAAAAACCTGATGTGTTTTTAAAATCTAGGCTATGAAAGTCCTGTTATGAAATTAGGTTGTTTGGTTTGTGTTATTCTGTTTTATAATTCCTCTGAAAGCAGATGCAATATGGTAAGTCTGATAGTTGGCCACTGAAAATTTGTTTATTGACTACAGCTCATTTTCTTAGTTTTGGTTTGTGTGTGCATTATAAATTGGATTTTATTTTCTCCTGACACCTGATTCACTGAAGGTTTAAAGGAGTTCTGACCATGCCATTTGAAGATTTCTACAGTTCTTCAGACCAAATGAAGGCTTTTATTTTCTGTGAAACCAGGGAAAGCTCTTACCAGCGCTGAACGACCTGAATTGGTGAAACAGAACTGAAGAAGGAAGAGGGGTGGTTTTTTTGACATCTGAATAGCTATGAGCTGTAGAAATGTGTGAGCTGGTGAGGTCATGTAAGGAGTGGTCAGAGCTGCCCTGGGCTCCCTCATCCACTGCCTGCCTGTTATTTCCAGCTCTGCCCTGGCAGCTCATGCAGAGCTTTGCACAGCTCCCTTCAAGGGTCTGAGGGGTCTCTCTGTTCTTACTGACAGAAAACATTGTCTTTTATGTCCATTTATCTTGAATATTTACATGATGCCCAGCTGGAATGGTTGTACCCCTTTGAGCTGATCCTGTTCTTTAAGCACTGTCCTTGTGCTCTTGATTGAGTCTTACACTCAGTTTCATTTTACTCTTCAAGTTAAGACTGATTAAAAAGATTTAGAGTGGGGAAGACATCTGTGTCCAGGTCCAGGACTGACACCGTCCCAAATACTAATTTTGTCTCCTATTTCTTTCAACAGACATGCAGTGGCTGTGGAATCAAGATGCTTCCAGAGATTTACTGCTTGCAGTCCACCCTCCTAACTACATTGTACTGTGGAATGCAGACACAGGCACCAAACTGTGGAAGAAGAGCTATGCTGAAAACATCCTGTCCTTCTCATTTGACCCCTTTGATCCCTCCCATTTAGCTTGTGAGTTCATATGTATAAAACAGCGGGGCCTGCATGTGTTTGACCAGGAAAATCGTTGAACTAGAATGTAAATGTTGAAATGAAAAGTAATGGATTGAAGAGAATAATGTCATGAATGCCAAGAAGTCTGAAAGCAAAGTCAGGGAATCTTTGGCCAGTGGGGAATCTTATTTCGGAAGATGCTGTTGTGTGGGAAGGGGAAAAGCAGGCAGGAGTGGGGAAGTTGGAGTTCTGAAAAGAAATGTTTGAGACTTTACAAAAAGCAGTGTAAAGTGTGTAGAGGGGGAGCTGGAGCAAGCCAAGGATAGAGAGCCCTGTGAAATGTAAAAAGCTATGAAGGGATGGGTGCTGAGGGAGAAGCCAGCGAGATAAGTAAGACCAAGAGTAAATGTCATTTTCCACAGAAAGGATTTTAGAGGACTCACTGTGAGATCAGTATCAGAAGCAATTCAGATGTCAAGGGGGATGCAGTGCAGATTTATTCATTTTAGCAGAAAGAAACCGGGAGAAATAAGAAAATCACCATTTTATTCTTGTATTTATCTTCACCACTCCTGATCTGTAATGAGACAGTGCAGTTTCCAGCCTTTGTAGTCTGGGGATTTTTTATCTGCCATTCCATTCAGCCTTCCATAAACACTTTAGCTGTGCAGCTGAGCTTTATGCTGCAACACAAATAATGTGAATTAATGATTATTTGAGCCATGCTCTGCGTGAGAACAAAAAATGGTGATACAGTCAGTGTGAATTCTGTCTTCTGTTTGCACTGTGAATTTTAAAGAAGAACAGTTCATGAGAGAGAATTAAATGAGTTTCTGCCAGCAATACAGTGGTTTTTAATATAAAACTAATTTTGAAAAGTTGAATTTTTTGGGTATTAATTGATTGTAATGGACCATCTGCTGCTCTTTCAGTTGGAAAGTGCTGGTAGTCTAGAATGAGGAGTTTTCTGTCTGATACAGTATTACCAGAGTTATTAGCAGTTCTCCTCACCCAAATGTCATTAGAATGGAATGCCACAATCAAACTGCAGACTGAGTTGTGCTGTTTTCCTCTCTTGGTCCAGTGCTCACCAGTGAAGGAATAGTGTTCATCTCTGACTTCTCCCCTTCCAAAGCTCCTGCCAGCTCCGGGAAGAAAGTTTACATCTCCAGCCCCCATTCCAGTCCCTCTCACAACAAGCTGGCTGCTGCCACAGGGGCCAAAAAGGCCCTTGATAAAGTAAAAATCCTCATCAGCAATGAAAAGCCAAGGTAGGTGGCAAATATTGCTTTCAGGTAATGCTTTGTGTACCTGTGTATTTCATCCATGTGCTTAGGGTACAGCCTGCAGGGCAATAACACAGCAGTGTAAAAGCTGAAATAAGCAGTGTGTCTGAGGGTAATTTCCCACGAATGGCAGTAAATGTCAGGGCAGCCAGCACTCTTCCTGAGTGAACTGCTTTGGGTTTGAGATGTGCAAGAATTACCCTTATTCCATTTGAATGAAGTGCAATTTTAGAAATTACTCTATAATCTTATTTAGACAAAAGTCAACAGTTTGTGTTGTTGGAAGTCAGTGATGCTTTGCACTGCTCTGACAGGTAAATGGAAATCTGCAGTTGCCTTGTGATCAAAACGGGTTATTTGAGAAAATGCAGTTGCAGGGAGAATGAAACTGTTAATTTTATTTTGAACTTGATGTGTTTGTTGACACAACCTGATGGAAGTTCGTGTCTGATTCCACAGTGCTGAGTCTGTAACACTCAACGACTGCCTTCAGTTGTCATATTTGCCTTCCAAGAGAAACTACATGCTCTTACTGTACCCCAGGGAAATCCTGATCCTTGACTTGGAAGTGAATCAGACAGTGGGAGTGATTGCAATCGAGAGGACAGGGGTGCCTTTCATCCAGGTAAGGGAGATTTCACTGGGTTTGTCACTGGAACAGTTCATGAAGATCCCATGTAGGTTTGTGACCCACTGATAGTTGTATTTTGTTTAGTTCTAGAGAATAAAAATAAGTCAGCTCATCGGGGGGAAAAATGTCCTTTGAACAAGCAAACAATGCAAACAAAAATATTTCAATTATTTTCAATTATTTAAATGAATTCCAATTATTTTTTCAAATTACTTGACTTCCTTAGTCACAAGTCCTGTGGTTGAAGAAATTCATGGAAGTGTTGCCTTAATGTAACATTTTTAATGATTTGCTTAAGCATCAGGAATTGCAGGGTCTTTTGTGTCCTTTGCAAAAGGCAGAGTTTGGGATGTGCCATCTAACAGGCATCTCTTTGCCCAGGTGATCCCGTGTTTCCAGAGGGATGGATTATTTTGCCTGCATGAAAATGGTTGTATCACACTGAGGGTTCGCAGATCCAACTGCAGCAACCCTGCACTTCCAAATGAGGAGCCAGGTGAGTTTGGTGTCAAAAATCTCCAGAAATTAACTTTGATACATCTTAATTAATAATTTAACACCAATAATGACCGTCGTGCCTCACACAGGATGGGGATTTACAGCCGTTCTAGTGTTTTGTCTCTTATATATTGAATTTAAATTTAAATTTATGCTGTGTTTTCCCAAAATTGTTTTTGACTTCTCTGCTATGAAATGCAAAAAAGGTTATATTAATATCCTGAAAATACTTTTGTCACTAAATAATACTTTAATTATTAAATGGCTTAACAGACACATATACAAGAATGTTTTAAGTAAAATATTATTAGGGTGTTCTTTTTATCTTTAAGAGAAAAATATTTTTCAGACAAACACAAGATTTTGGAAGTCATTTGGTCAATTGGAAAAATTGATTTTAGGACTAAGAGATGGGCTTAAAATTAGATTAAAATCTGAATTATTAAACTTGTGTCTCATGAGATGTTACTAAGAATGGTCTTTTAAATCTAATGGTGGAGACTGGGAAAAAGGGCAAACAAAGTGATTTTTGTTTGTTTATTTGGGTTTGGGCAGTTTGCTGATTTCTAGTGAGCTTCATTACTGGCTTCCAGGTTTACCAATAAACCTGGAGTTTTGGATTGTGGAGAGCAGGGGCAGGTTCTGCCCAGCTGTGAAACAGTTCTGATTTTAGATTTTGCAAGATTCATATGGAATAATCTATTATACAGACAAAGTTACATTTTGGAGAACTTTCCAGAGCTGTGTTGTGTGCAGCAGGATCAAGGGTGTGTCATTTTTGATTGCTTTTTTAATTGCTGCACAGGAAGCACAAGGATTTCAACCCAGGACCTCAGTCCTGCTTCACGTTGACCTCTCTTCATTGATCACATCCCATGCTTTTCGCTCTAATTGTTTGTGCTCTGTTTGCTGTTACAGATCCAGACCCAGTCCAGGAGCTGATTTATGATTTGAGAAGTCAGTGTGATGCCATCAGGGTGACCAAAACAGTTCGTCCCTTCAGCATGGTGTGCTGCCCAGTGAATGAGAACTCTGCAGCTCTCATCGTCAGCGATGGCCGGGTGATGATCTGGGAGCTCAAATCCAGCCTTTCTGGCAGAAATGTGCGCAACAGGTAACGGGATTTGCTTTTCTTACCAAAGCTGCTTTTTTCCCCAGGTGGTGTTCAGTATTTCACTGTATTTCAAAGGCAGCATGAAGTCCTGCTGTGTGTGGAAGTGTTTCCTGTGCTGTACATGTGTGTGAGTGAAGCAAGAGGAACAAACTGTGACATCCAGATGGATCAGTTCCCTTTTTTCTGAGGAAGTGCAGGAACTGTATTTCCTCTTTTTTCTTCAAAAGGCAGTTCCATCCTGACTGTCTGGACTGAGAAAACAAAAGCTAAAATGACCATTCACATTATTTTGGGGGAGCATTTTCCTCTCATTTGGATTTCTTCAGACCCCTCACTTTCATTCACATGTAAGGACCAAAATGAGTCTGTAAAGAGCTACACCTTTAGTAGGGGAATGGTTTTCTGCTGGATTTGTGTGATTTGGCACTGAGCAATATGAAGCTGCAGAGCAGGTGACTGGAATGTCGTGGTATAAACAATGTTTTATATACAGAGCCTTCAGAATTTTAGATTTGGATTAGTCTCTCGGAAGAGTTTTTGCAGTAATATTGTGCTCTGAACATTCAGTGTATTAAAGTTGTTCTGCTGCAATAACCCTTTAAAGTAATATGGAATGAAATAAAAGAAACAGAATTGTTTTAAATGTCAATAGTACCAGATTTTCAGCAAAGAGCCTTTTGTNTAAAGTAATATGGAATGAAATAAATAACTTACTGTCATAAAAGAAACAGAGTTCTTTTAAATGTCAATAATACCAGATTTTCAGCATAGAGCCTTTTGCTGCTCATCAGAGATTCCGTGTTTTTATTCTTGCTGTTCCCAACAACGCTGCTAGATGGATTCCTTGTGCTGCATGTCCAGGAAAGCTGTTTAGAATCCTTATGTTCTTGAGTTTTACTTCTTCTATTCCTAAGAGCCATTTCTAAAACATTGTCCTTGTCATGATAATATAACCAGGAAAAATGTAATATTTTAGGAGCCAGGTGGGTGCAGTGTCTGCTCCTGGCACAGACGTGCCCCAGCCCAGCAGGACACGGCTGCAGGGGCTGTTTGAGTCCCTGGTGGATGGGGACTGTCCTTGCATGAGGAACTTGTTTCCATTTCTTCTGCAGCAGTTCAAGTGCATCACCTCTGTATTCCCCAGTCTCCTTCTGTGGAATCCCTGTAGGAGCATTCCAAAATAAACTTCCAGACCTCTCCTTGGACAACATGATTGGTAAGAATTTCTTTCATTGATGCTACTGCTGCTAATTTCTTGTGGGTTTGAATCATGGTATATCTCACCTTACCTAAGAATTTCAGGTATTCATTGGAATTATTTTCTAATAGTAACTCTGAAATAAAAGAATTCCTGTTTGCTAAAGAAATTATCAAGTGAATCCTCCTGAGGATTTTATGTTGAAGACCAATGTTCCAAGTTCGTTTTCCATGAGGAAAAAAAAGTTTCCAAATGGAATTTGGCCAAAACACATTTTTTGATCCTAATCTTAGAAGCCAATTTATCTGCCATATCCCATCTTTGTGAAATCTAGATGGCAACCAGTCTTCAGAAAAGTTTCATCATACAAAGCTCAACAGGAAGAAATGTGTCTTGTGCATTGTGTAATTTTTTTATTATATAAATTTCTGTCTGAAAATTTCCTATAACGTCTCCAATTAAAATTCCATACTAACAAGAGCTTTCATTTTCAAGCAGGGCAAGGTGCAAGCGCTGGGGAGGAGTTGAGGAACTCATTTCTGCAGGAGGTGCACCTGAAATTCCTGCTGACGGGGCTGCTGTCGGGGCTGCCCCTGCCTCCCTTCGCCATCCGCATGTGCCCGCCCCTCACCACCAAAAACATCAACCAGTACGAGCCCATCCTCGCCGTGGGTGAGTGCCTGAGCAGCTCATTCATGGCTCTGAAAAGAATACATTCTGTATTAAATACAAATATAATTGTTAATACCAAAAAAATCCATCTGTGTAACTTGTTGCAGATAGTGACCCTGGTGTGTGTTTGCTTCTGTGAGTCTCTGGCTTCTTTTTTCCTGCCTTGGGTTTGAGCAATTCTGAAAGCCTGAAACCTGAAAAATGCAATATAGCAGCAAGTCTGTATTTATCCTGTCATTTACTGTGCTATTGGGCTGCTGGCACACTCAGCATTTGGCATGTTGCTCTCACTTCATTCTAAAGGTCAGGAAATAGGGATTTCTGCAGCCCTTTATTCCTGGGATGAGAAAATGAACTCTACAGAGACTTTCTTTTTGCTCTGCTGTGAATTTCTAAAATTACACTCACAGCACGTTATTTTTCCAGGATGAATCTATTCTGTCTTACCACAAATGTAGTTAAACTCATGTAGATATCAGAATAGCTGCCAGTGAGCACCTGATTTATTAACTCCAAGTTCTCCCTATTTAAAGCTGATTTTTTTTGCATCCTCTTTGAGAGCTCTAAACCAAAGGCAGTCTACCATTGCATGATGTGATGCTGCTAAAGTATAATTTGTGGTTTTCCATGGGCTGTAACTGTTAAAACAGGTGAAATACAAAGATTAGGGAACAAATAGGTGTAAAGTGCATTACTGCAAGGTCTTTCTGGACATCACATACCTGAGTGGCTCTTTAGGCATCCATTGTTGTAGTTCATAAAGTTGAGATGAGGATAAAGAAATGTCTAATGGAAAATTGTAAGTTTCAGTATTTCAGAAGGTTTTTGATGTAATTGAAGCTCATAGCTATGAAGTTACTGATTTCTAATTTGAAAGAAGTCATTATTTCAGGGATGAGGAAGCAGAATTACTTTAATGATTCCATAAAAGCTACCTATGATTCTCCCCTGGCATTATTGGTGAATAACAGTTAAAATACTTCCTTGAGGCATTGACTCATCTCCAAGCATCAGAGCAAAAAGAAACATTCCTTTCTTCTGCAGCTGGGTGGGTGTGTTGTGGAAATGCAAGAAGAATAATCAGATTTTCTACAGCCTCTACAAAAAGGTTTGGGAAAATGTCTTGATCCAAGTGGATATCAGTGGCTGCAGAGGGTTTAAGGCTAGAAATTAAAAGAGTTTTTCTAAAATTGTAAAATATAATAGTTACAGGTATCTAAAAACAAGAGAGAGAGAGAAATAGCTGTACATGCTGCATTTTCACTAAAGTATGGAAGAAAAGAATCAAATGTGTGCCTATATTTTTGTAATCAATTTTTCTAGGTACAAGCAATGGCTCTGTCCTGGTGTTTCACCTTACAAGTGGACTCCTCCACAAGGAGCTAAGCATCCATTCCTGTGAAGTCAAGTAAGATTTTCCTTTGAATTCCTGCTCTAATCCATCAGGGAACAAATGCTGGAACCCCTGAGTGATGTTACCCGGCAGTGGGGGTGTCTGCCTGGCTGCTGCTGGCACTCAGGGGAGTTGCCTGGTGAGGGCTCTGCCCTGAGAGTCTCTGCTGTGGGTGCGCTGTGACACCCTGACAAAACTGCCATGGAAATGACACTGAAATGAATATTGGAATTGTAGCTGTGCCTGCTCCTCCATTTCAGCTGCCTCAGTCTCTGCTGTGCCCTGCAGGACAGGGAAGTCTCTTCAGGATAAAGAACTTTATTTCAGTGCTTTATTTATAACTGTTGGGATTGAGTCCTCTGAAATAATGCTGGTGTGTATATCAGGGTTTATTTGTTTTATCCCTTTGGGGCTGAAATTGCTGTTGAGACCGTCTAAGTGAAGTAAAGATAATTTCACAGTCTTTCACACACTTTTAAGACTGAATATAGGAATCAGTATTTACCCATCTCTAAGAAGGAGCAGAGTAAGTTCCACAGCTTTTGTGCTGTGTGTTTGTGGGTACACAATGGCAGGACTTCCTGGTAACAAGTGGCACAGATATTCGAGGTGGTGCTTGCTGGATTTCCAGACAGACTTATGCATAAAAATGAAATATTTATTTCAAGTACTAATATGAGTAAAAATTTGTGTCAGAACTGTGTCATGAAGCCTTCATCTGTTTAAGGTCTGTATTTTACTGTGCATTCTGCAAAAGTTAAGGAAAGTCCAGGTTACTGAGAACAGGCAGCTCTGAGAGTTTGTTGTGGGAACCTGCTTGGAATCTGCCACCACAATAAAATACCTTTCTTTATGTTTGTGGTGTGATTACATGGCCCTGCAAGAACAGAATTCCCCTTTCTGTTCTAAACCATTTGAATCTATTGGTCTCGTACCATTAACTACACATGAATTATTTTCATTTTACTTTCTGTTATGCAGCACAAGAGGAGAGTCCTTTTTTATTACAGTGATTGTAGAACTCAGAATGAAAACCACTACTCACATTTCCAATGTCAAAATAAGATGGAGAGGGAGGAGGAAATAAACCCACTTTGGGAAAAAAGCTTTGTGCATTACTGGAAGTGTTGTTAGTTTGGGCTTTCGCTCTGTAAAGAGTTTGCAGCTTTTGAGAAACTTTTAAGAGTTCATTGCCTTTCTAGAAAATGTCCTCAACAAGTGGTATTTTTAGAATTCATATTAAATGTTTGTGAATTCTCTTTAGCCAGGAGCTGTTATCAGGGTAAGTCTTTTAAATATTTGTTACAGTTGCCTCAATTGTTTGAATGACTTTCTACATAATTTTTTTACAAGTTCAAGGGAATTCTTCCAGCAGTTTAGATTAAGGCATGGGGATTCTTTTTTTAAATTAATTTTTCTGGAGTGCAAAAGGTTTTCTTTCACTGGGAATTCTTACTTTTCCTCTGAAATGCAGGTGGGTTGAATAATGCCTCTGTTCCCATTTTATCTGCAAGAACACCTTCAGGGACCATCATTATTTTGGTGTGTGATTGAGAATACCCTGAAATTGTAACTCAAGGCCAGCAGAGTTTTCAGTGCTGTGTATTTAGGAAGAGAATGTAATTAAAATAAGACAATTGTCCTTTACAAATCAAGTGTTCTAAATTAATGGCCACTGAGTTGTTTGGGTTTTAGCAATTATGATTCTAATTGGTTTTGAGATTAAAGTGTTCTACATACGTAGTCACATGCTGATTTTTTTATTTCTTTGAGTTTTTGTTAGTTTTTATTTAAACTTTGAAATTCCATTGTGACTAGATGAAGAATTGCCTTTCTGTCCTTCCTTTTAAGATCGTTCATACTTGTGGGTAACCTTGAATATTCATTTTATTTATGATTATTACTTAGCTTTCACTGTTTGTTTAGAATTACGTAAGTGAATACTTCTCCATTGAGTTTAATTTTATTTTTATAAGGAGATTGAGGCAAGAAGCAGCAGAAATAAGGGAAAGCAGGTAGAGGGAAAGTCCATCAGGCCACTGCCAGGAACATGAGTGAGGGGGAAAATCAAGAAGGGGACTGTGGCCTTTGTGCTTCCTGGCAGGACCTGGGAGCAGGAGCTCAGGATTCCTTCAGGACAGAGAGAAATACAAACCATTCTTATTGCTCAGAGAAATTGGAATAACCATGAAATAACCACACCTGATACCTGTGACAGTGGGCAGTACAGGAGATAAAATGCACCTCCAGTGCAGAGAGGAATACATTTGAGCCATGCAATAAAACGCCAGCAGTGCAGCTCTGAGTTCAGTGGCAGATTTGCAGCTCTGAGTGCTGCTTTTGCTTATCCTGGCAGCTGAGCAGCTGGGACTGGAGCAGCGCTGCTCATTCTTTTTTGCTGGAGCTCAGCAAGTTCAAGGCTGCAACAGCTTTTATTTTTAAAATTAAAATCTCACTGACTGTAACAAGAATGTCTGTGGCCTGCAGGCACGACTTGAAAATGACTACATTACATCCAAATTTTAGCAGTCGGATTGAAGCTGTTTTAGCATTTGAATTTCAGCTGACTGCTCTTGGGAAAACTGTTTTGCAAACATTCATCACCTCCTTAAAAAAAAACGTTCCTTGAATAGAGAAATTAGAATGAAAAATATCTACCCCCACTTTGGTAGCACATATGGTTTTATTTCCCAGTTTGCCTTTCTCTTTTCCTTATAATCCTTAAATTTAAGTAGCAGCTGCCATGTCATAAAGTCACAACAATCTCTTCCCAACTAGAAATGTAATTTGTGTTTTTACCCACTTCAGTGCACTCTGTAATTTGTTTGCATCGGAAACATTAATCAAAGCAAGTGAGTCTCACTCCTGAAGCAACCGAGACAAGTTGAATGTATAGAATTCCCAAATGTTACATTTTAAAAGAGTGGATTCCGTTTGGGAAGTGGCTGGCAGCTGAATGTGCCCCTCAATTCTGCTAGGCAAAGATGACTTTCATGAAGAATTTTTTGCGATTTCAGTAGGGATGGCACTGCTTGTTTCCTTCATTAAAGTTTGAAGCCCTGTCTTCAGATTCTCAGTTTCTGTGTATGACAGTGACAAAATGATGTTGTTTCAGGTGCAAGCAGTGAGCTGAGGTTTCCTTTTGATTCTGAGTGTCTTGGGTTTCTGTAGATTTTCACTGGTATTGACAGATGGCCAGGCAGCAGCAGAGAAAAAAGGACTTGCCCTGTTCAATCTGAGCTGATGAAAGAAGTGTGGAAAAAGCTCCGGGTCTTTGAGGGAGAATGGTGAATAACTACCAGCAATAACAATGCATTAGGAGTGGGCTTTTTCCAGGAAACATAGCTGAGTAACAGCTAAATGGAAAGGTGTCAGAATTCACATTTCTTCCATTTCAGAAAGCTCCCTGGAGTTCTGACCCTTTGGAGACTTGCAGTGTCACCCATTACTGCAGTTGTAGGTTTCTATCCAACCATGCCTGTGATGTTTCAATTAATAATTGAATACTTCTCATTTGGATTGAAATTAATGGCTGAACTTCTGTAGGTCCTGCTGGGAAAAAGCCTGGGCCCTAAATTTTTAACTTTTCTTGAGAGCTTAGGAATAAAGCTTCCCGTGTTTTTAAAGCTCAAACTAAAATAATAAATATGGCTGTAAATTATATATGTGAAATATTATGGGAGTGCTGTTTGTTTTCACCCATCTCCATTGCATTTAGGAACCTTCTGCTTCATGCAGTGTGAGTTGGATTTACTGACAATAAATCTTAAATACTGTCATTTATCTTCCTCATACTTCATATATATCCTTGCAAAGCATGCAGTTGATGGAACAAAATGTTGTCCTGGGAACAGCTCTTAAGTAATCTGTGTTTGAAGGGTTTGAGGAAACCTTAGATGCTTTTCTCTGTGTTGAAAAGAAGTTGAGCGTGTGTGTGTGTTAGAACTGAATTTTATTTTGATGAAGAGGACTGTAACCTCACATCCTCGCAGCTCTGCGGCGTGGCTGGCTTGGGAGCTGCTTTGCTGTCACCTAAAAGACCAAAACAAACAAACAAAAAAACCCACCAGGTTTTTGGTTCTTTTGTGAAATCTCTTCAGGGCCTCTCTTTTTGTATCATCTTTATTTCTTCTCTCTCTGGGCTGGAGGAATGAATCCACCCACACTGCCACCCACATGAGTATTTTTCTGTGTGCAGGGAAATTGGGGTTGTTTGATAGTAACCAGTCTGTGATCAGAGCTTTAAGTCCACTCCAGTGCTGAGTGTCTCTGAGGGCTCTTTGCAAAAGTTAACGGTGTTTCTACCTGAACTTTTTATTTTAACCAAAACAGAACTAATGCGATCTGAAAAGGATGCTGCTCTTAATTTTAATTCAGTAACTTGATATCCACATCATAGTTTTTAATGTGTAGCTTCTTTTTGTGCTTAAATACGATGTTTCCAGAAAGTGTAGAAAATATATCTGTGCTGATCTTTTGAAGAAGAAAAAAATCAGCACAGATATATTTACAAGAAAAAAAATATTGTATTTCAGACTTCTAGCAATTGAAATGTTTTGGCAAATAAGCTCCATGTGTTTCCTTCTGCTCTCAGGGGCATCGAGTGGATCAGCTTGACTGGGTTCATTTCCTTTGCCACATCAACACCCAACAACCTGGGGCTGGTGAGGAACGAGCTGCAGCTGGTGGACCTTCCAACAGGTTTGTGTTTCCTGAGGGATCTGCCCCAGGAGCTGACTGATCTGCTGGGGGGTGACAAGCTCTGTTGTTTTTTTTCATTCCTTCTGTTGACATGACAAAATAAAGTAATAAAGAGGAGCTTTAACTGTTCTGCTCTTCTCTGTGGGGCTGCAAAATGTGTTTTGTCTGGTGCTCCACAGACAGACTTGAACCAACACCTTTGCAAAAACATCCTGGATTTATTAAAAGCATAATGAGTGTCAGCAGGGGTTAGAAGCAGCCACACAGGGCATTAGTGGTGGGTTTTGTTCACAAACTGCCCAGATTTCCAGATTTCCAGATGTGCTTTGTCATAGTCTGCACTCGCTGTTTTGTGTGCCCTGAAATAGCACTGAACCTCTCATTGTGCTTTGTTTCAGGCCAGGTCCATGGCCTGGATTTGAATTTAAAATGGTTTTTAAACAATAAAATCTGATATTTTATAAAGAATTGGAAAGGTTAAAAAATAAATAACTGTTTAAAAGATACTGGTGATAGCAAAATTAACAAGTTACACGTGTTTTTTCAACTATTTTGGCCTAATAATGGATGAGAGAGATATTTGTAATGAACTCAATATTTGCTCAATGCAAGGAGGTATAACTGGGGAGAAGAGACAGCCCAGAACAGAAATCACTTCAGTAATTTTAAATTATTTTTGAATGTGAAAACCTGGAGCCATTTAATTTCTAATTGGAGAGCCTGAATCTTGTAACACATGGATAATTCTGAATTGCTGTATGTAAAGTAATTTTTTCTAATTGAGTTTTTTTAAGCTTATGGGAAAAGCTCAGTTGTATTTCCAGGGTGCTGCCCAGAGAGGTTATTCTTGTAGCATAATATTATTGTGATTTTTTTTCATATAATGTCATTTGTTCATCTGCTTAAAATCAAAACGAAAAAGATCTGTGCACTGGGAAATTAATCTCATGTAAAAGGGGAACCTGGTTTTTCCCTCAGCTGGTAAATCAGTATAGAACATTTATAAACAGGAGTCATAAAAGGTTCAGTGTTTCTGCAGGCAACCAAGTTTTGAGTAACTGAATACATGAGACTTTAGCATTTGGTTTGCTTAAAAATGGTCCCTTTCCTCGTTTAAAGCTTTCAAGGAGGGCACAGCAATTTAACTGTTTCATTTTTGCTTCTTCCCTCACTTAGAAACCCAACTTTCTATTTTAGGCCTAGGAAAACTGTGCTGGTTCAGATTTACTTTGACAAAATTCACAGTTACGTGTCTGAACAAAAATATGAAAGAAAATTCCTGAGATACTGAAAAGAGAGGTGAAAGATTTCCTGTAGCCTCTGACACGAGAGCTCTAACCAATGTTCTTGATAACTAGATTTATTTATATATTCATGTAACTGGCTTAAGTAATTTAGCTGTGAGCTACAAGAGGAGCTAAAGTTTATAGCTTGGATTCTCCTGGAAAGCCAAGGAGGGTGAACCTTGCATAGGAGATGCTGTTTGTAGGTCATTATTTATTTTCATGATATCTTTAACACCTCTTATTCTGCAACACTTCCTACCAGTGGATGAAAACTTTATTGAGAATAAGATTATAAATTCTTAGGATTTACTCTGGAAAGAAAGAGACAATGGTTCTGAGAAGTGTAGAATGTAGCTCACTATGAAACACTGTCAGACTCAGTTTATGGCAGTTAATTTCTCTTATCAAACTTGAAATCTGTTAATGAATTTCCTCCTTGGGGAATGGAGAGAATCTTCATTGGCTTTGAGTGGAAAATAATAATTCTTTGAGCTCTGTATTTCTGTAATCCTGATGCATCCATTTGAGTTGCTGTGCTCTGGAGCAAGCCAGGTGTTCGATTTGCCAGCAGAGTTTATATTATATTGGATGTAAAATTGGAAATGCAGCAAAATGAGAAACTTTGACAATGGCAGGAGCAATGTTAGAGATGACAGGTGATGGGGAGACGTTCAGGTTTGGTTTGTGAACTGGTTCTGTTTACAAACAGAATAGTTCATAAACTATTTCCCTTATTTCTGTTTATTTATTCACTGTTTGTGTTCCCGGGTTCTGTGCTCCAGGCAGGAGCATTGCATTCCGAGGGGAGCGAGGCAACGACGAGCCCGCCATTGAAATGATCAAGGTGTCTCATCTGAAGTAAGTGCATCAGCCTGGGGAAGGTTCTAACTGTTCCTGTACTGCATGGAAATCCTCAGGACATCAGAGAAATTCCAAGAAAAAAAGCACTTCAGAGTGTAAAGAAATACATTCAACAGCATCAAGAGGAAAATGCTGCAGAATCTTAATTCCAAGTGCAAAAGCTGTGAATGTTTCTGTGCTTGAGTTTGTCACTTCAGGGTCCAATTATATTGCCAGATCAGTAATTAAGATTTTATTTCTTACAAGAATTGTGTTTACTGAACAGGCATTTTGATAATATTAGGGAAGATAAAAACACTGAACAGGTTTTTTTCTGCTGTGAGTTAATTCTCTTTTCTATAGGTAAGCCTTACTTAAAACTAGGAAGTTTGTCATTAAATATTCACATTTATTTAGCTTTTGTAAGCATTTCATACCTTTATAATAATTGTCTGCTGGAAAACCAGATGTGAGATATTGCTGTTTGAGGAGTCAGCTGATAAATGACCGAATTGTTTCCTTTCAAGTCCTCATTATTTTGAGCCCAGGCCTGTGACAGGAGCCCCTGGTCTTCATGGTATGAAAAATAATAATTTTAGTGCTCTGGAAGATTACTTCACTTTCTTGTATAAATGAAATTAAAGTAGTGTTGAATTTAATAGGGCATTGTCTCTAAATCTTCAAAGCCTTTTCTTTACACTGGAGGAAAAAAATTAATGTCCTCTAGCTTGCACAGGAATATTTTTGTATGTAGGAGTTCCAGAGAATTTGGAAGAGCCCAGCCGTACAATGTTCTTAATAATGCATTGAAAATTGAAAACAGCCATGGCCTGGATGAAGAGGCTGGAGAGTGATGAGTGAGAGCAGAAGGGAAGGCTCACGTGCAGAGAGATGATTGCAGTGCCTGAGAGGACAAATTCCTGCACTGCCGCTCTGTGTTCAAGTTAAATGTGAGAAGTGGTGGATTAAAGGTGTTTACACTCGTGCAGCTCGCAGATGAAGACCTGACTGACAGTTGGTTATTGTGAGATGATTTCATGCTCATTTCTCCCTGGATTAGATAGTACCATTTATCTGCAGGAGAGAAAAGTCTGTCCAGCCTGCAGTCGTGGTGTTTTTCTGGTATTTGGTGCAGTCATTGACTCAGGCTGAGCATGGTGAGATCAGAGGTGCTGCAGCTCTCCCTGACTTACTCCCCTTGTCTCCTCCACAGTAATTGTGCAGAACCACCTGTCAAAAATTTATAATTCCCTTAGCTTTGAAGAGAACTCCTTTTCAGACATTCTTTGCTCCTCAGTAACTCCAGGGAATCACGAGCTTCAGAGGGGGATTTAATTTGCTCTGCTGCCTCTTAGTTTTTGAGGGTCTCCAGAGTGCTGCTGTGAACAACATGTGTGAAGTAAAAGGCTCAAATGACTCTTGCTGGAGTAAATTCTCATTTGTTGCAGGCAGTATCTGGCTGTGGTGTTCAGAGACAAACCCCTGGAGATCTGGGATGTCAGAACATGCACTCTGCTCAGAGAGATGTCTAAAAACTTCCCTACAGCCACTGCTTTGGTGAGGAATAAATTCTGGTGCTGTTTAATGAAAGTAATACATTGAGAGAGTGGGAAAATCTTTGAACAGTTCTGCAGCAAATGTTGCTGTAGCTGGAGCTTATACGGATAAGTGCTCCAACATTTCATCTGTCACCAGATGGAGGCAGGAAAAAAGGAGGTTCTGGTGAAGGAATCTGCTCTGCCCCTCGGGTGATGGAGGGAGGTATTGCAGAAAGGAACCTTCCTGGAAATCCGTACAAACCTTTGTCTTTTCCCTGTTTCCTGGGCCGTTTTTCACAGGAGTGGTCACCTTCCCATAATTTAAAAAGCCTGAGGAAGAAGCAGCTGGCAGCCAGGGAGGCCATGGCCCGGCAGACGGTGGCATCAGACACTGAAGTCAGTAGCGTGGAGTCCTCTGTGATCAGGTATCCCTCCTGCTGCCGCAGTCCTGTGCTACAGCACTCGAGTGTTTTTCCTCCAGGTGCTGTGCTAAGGAAAAGAATCTTTTGGAGCTGATTCTTAAGTATGTAGCAGAAAAAGCAACTTTATGGGCCTCCCTTTAGTTTTTATGTGTGGGACTTTGATGTACTTCAGTGTACCTGCCTCTCTCAGGTGTGACTGTAGCAGTCCAGTGGTTACCTGTTCTTTAACTAAAACTCTTACTTGCCCCTGGGCATTTCCACAGGAGTGGGAGTAATAAACAGTTACCTCTTGCTTCTAAATCAATGTTGTGAAGGATATATGCTTAGAAGGATATATGCTCTTTTTTTGTGCTGTCTCTGTGCATTAGGTAGAATTTGTCTTGCAGTTCTGATTTCAAGAATGAAATTACTGTGTCTCGTTATGTTCTTTTTAAAGTTTGTTGCAGGAAGCTGAGAGTAAATCAGAGCTGAGCCAGAACATCTCTGCCAGAGAGCACTTTGTGTTTACCGGAGCTGATGGGCAGGTTTATCATCTCACAGTGGAGGGAAACTCAGTAAAGGACAGTGCAAGAATTCCTCCAGATGTGAGTTCCAAGTTTTCTATATCATTGATGTTTTAATTTTTTAAATTTTAAATTTGATTGCCAGAAAAAAAATCAGGGATAAGCTTTGTAGCAGCAAGGGGTCACTAATGCAGTACTTTGAAATCTGAAATCTCAATTCCAGCTTCAAAACCCATAGCAATTCTGTTTTCAGAATCCTATATACAATTTTTTCTGTTTTAACTGATTAGAATTTGGTCTATCATGCCATATTTTTTTTTAAAATTATTACCAATGTTGAAATATTTATTCATATATTGGGTCTATTAATCACAGGATTTTGTTTTGCTGCTTAAATATTTTCAGGGAAGTATGGGTAGCATTACTTGCATTGCCTGGAAAGGGGATATCCTGGTTCTTGGAGATGTTGATGGAAACTTGAATTTCTGGGATTTGAAAGCTAGAGTATCCAGGTATGAATGCAAATTGGGGCTGTCAAACATGAGGTGCTGAGTGTTAGAATGTGGAGTGTTTTCATCCTTGCTTATTTTTGTTCTTCACTCTAGGGAAAAACGCAAG
Source organism: Pomatostomus ruficeps (assembly GCA_013400735.1). Lineage (NCBI taxonomy): Eukaryota > Metazoa > Chordata > Aves > Passeriformes > Timaliidae > Pomatostomus > Pomatostomus ruficeps. The sequence continues at coordinate 41,503 of VYZT01024946.1, read as the reverse complement.
TATTTTGAAATAAAAATTCAGAAAACGTCTACTGTGTGGCAGTTCTCTACATTTAATCTCTTGTGTTTTCAGAAGAATTAACATTTAATCAAGGTTTTAAAACCAGATAGGTATCTTTTTTATATTAAATCTGCAGTGGCTTCTGGTAAAACATAAAGTATTGTAGTGTTTATTGCAAGCATTTAATCATTTTAATTTTAATAATCTGGACATCCATTTGTGTGTGCATACAGAGAGAGATTGTTCTCAGTCTGTGCAACACCAGGAGCTGCAAAGTTCACGGAAAGGATTGAGTTTCCTTCATGTTAGTTACAGAATGATGGATCCTGGTCTTGTCTTTCCATAGGGGGATCCCTACACACCGGAGCTGGGTGAAAAAAATCCGCTTTGCCCCGGGGAAAGGAAATCAAAAACTTCTTGCAATGTACAACGATGGGGTAGAAATCTGGGATTCGAAGGAGGTGAGTGGCTGTGGGTTTGGGAGGCACTTCTCTTCAAAGCACACACGTCAGCTCTGAAAACCAGGCAGAGTGAGGGGTTGAGCTTCACTGATCAGGATTTCCTGCTGGCAGGTGTGTGATAAAGTCCTATCAGAAACTTGTGCTCCCTGTAAAGCACCTTTAAGCTGCCGTCAGTGAGAAGTGTCGTTCACTCTTAAAGCTGACAGCGTGTCTGTCATCCTCTTTGTCAGCCTCTTGTAATGGTTTTGAGGCAGACCTGGAAAGTTTAAGGGGGAATCCTCAATCTGAGACTTCAATCTGTGGACAAGAGATGGCTTTTACTGCAGCTTTCTTCTGTGTATGGTCAAGAGCAGCTTTAATTTGTGAGGGAGTACCAGAAAACCAGACACTTGTTCACTCATATTGTCTGGCTTCTCTTCTTACTCAGGAACTCTGTAGTTATGTTCACAAATCTCCTGGGGTTGGCTTTGTAGGTCTTTCAGGGGATTAGAGTACCATGGGGAAGGAAAAGGAATTGTGCTGTTTTACCTTATTTGCCCAGCATAAATTGAGGGTATCAGGGTATGAAACAGGAATTTTAATTTTTTTCCTGTTCACTTCATAATGAGCACCAGCTCCAAACTCAGACACTTAATTAATGCAATATGAAACTCCGCTGGTGATAAGAATGGGACAGCAGATGTGAACAACTACTGTGAATTACGTAAGCAGAGTAGGATATTATCCAGTGAGTCTCTCCTTGAAGCACATTTGAATAGTTCTGATGCCACAAGATACTCCTCCTGTAGCTGATCCCTCTTTTTTTCTACAACAAAGGAGTTTCCTACATGAAAGCATTTAAAATTAAATTCACCTTTTCAGTTGAAAGTCTTCCAGAATATCTGTGGTAATGTTTTGTAGTCTCAGTTCTATTATACATCTAATCCTGTCCTGTTGGGAAAGGTAACAAAAAGGCAGCTGTGCACTGTGCTCAAAAGGAGCTTTTCTCAGCTCTAAATTGGGAAACAGTATTGTTTCAGGGCAGCCATGTGACCTACTCCGAGGTTTCTAAATTCCCTACTCTCCAGAAAAGACCATTATTGAAATGATTTATGGCTAACTTCACCTTTCACTGTGAATTTTGTGCTGTGCCTCCCGGGTGTGTGACACAGCCTTACACCGGCTGATGGAGAGGCTGCTAAAAATAAAAAATAACTGAACTTCTGCAGGTACAAATGGTGAGCAGTTTGAGAAGCGGGAGAAACGTGAATTTCCGGATCTTGGACGTGGACTGGTGCGCGTCAGACAAAGTGGTGCTGGCGTCAGATGATGGATGCATCCGAGTGCTGGACCTGTCCATGAAACCCTCGTGCTTCAGGATGGATGAGCAGGATTTAATAGGTTTGGTCTTGTCTTTCCTGCTCTCTGCTGCTTGGTACCTCTGCACTCCTGTTGGGGAAGTGGAGCTCAGCACTTCTGTTAGAACAGGGAGTTGTCACAGGTGGAGATTTTGATGCCGCTCTACTGCTTGTCATAGATACAGATAATTTTTTATGCTTAGGTCATATGGATGTTTAATCTCCTAAACAGTCTATACTTTATAATACCTTAATTGAAGTATAAATGATCAAAGTAAGAGCTTTCTGTACAGCAAGTTGGCTTAAAAAGCATTGGTACATCAATCAGATATCAGTACCTGCATCACTGATACTCATTTCATGATTTTGAAACATTTATTGATGTGTAAAAGTGGATTTTCTGATGTTTTTCAGATGTTTGTAGCCTGAGTGATTGCTTTTCTAACTGACCTTTAAAACAGCAATATTCGTGCTGTTTGCCTTTTTCACCATATGTTTAAGAAGGGAGTTTAAACATTTAACTACTTAACTAAGCTGCAATTTTTAAAATTTTTTATTACTGGTGTTCCAAATAACTGCTGTTGTTGTTGCTTTTTGAGTCAATCCTACCTTTACTCACACAATTTCCATAAAACATCAGATTTCCTTAAAACACGGTAGATTCTAAGACGTGCAATAAACTGTGATGTGGGGAGCCGTGGTGTGGGTTTATCTGAGGAAACATGTAATTTATCACAGCCTTTTTGGCCATCAAATGAATGTTCTGCAGTATTAAGTTATAAAGATGAACGTTGTAAACCCAAGCACACTGAAATGAGGCTGTGCCAGCTGTAAGGCTGCCTGTGATTTAGCTGTCCTGCTGCCTCTGCTCTCTGCTAATGTTTTAATTACCAAATCACATTTACAAGAGTCCTACATCACTCAGTGCATGCCAAGTACAGGGAATTGTGAATATTTAATGCTGGAGCTGGCTTGGGTACTTGTTTTACTCCTGAGGCACTGGGTAGCATTCACTGCCTGTCACCCAGACCTTGTATGAGTACACACTTACTGACTTCTGAATTTGTGTGACAGCCCTTAATGTATCACTTTTATCTCATTAAACCTCCCACCATCCTTTCCAGATGATGGAGTTTAATCCTTGTATTACACTGTAGGAATTATGGGGACAAAGGAAAACTAAACGTGCTTTATGATATATTTGGGTACAACTTTATTTACTTTGCACCATGCCCACGTAGTAGCAATAATCATTGTACACAGCTGTGCCTGATGCCAGTGCAATGCATTCCAGGAGTCTGGAGCTAAATTCCATAGAGAATGTCCTGAAATTCTCATTTGAGCATGGTTGATAACCCTGCACCTTCTATGAAACAGTTTTGCTTGAGTGTAGAGATAAGCTTTTATGTCTGGCAGCCTGTGCTGGGTGTGTGAAAAGGCTTTTATTTATGATTTTCCTGGTGCTTGCAAACAAGGGGGGACATTGTCTGTGGCACGTTGTCCGTGGCACATTTGCTGTGGCACATTGTCCGTGGCACATTGTCCGTGGCTCATAGTGGCACATTTTCTGTGGCGCATTGTCCGTGGCTCATTGTGGCACATTTTCTGTGGCACGTTTTCTGTGGCACATTTTCTGTGTGTACATGTTCAGTTTTACATTTTCTGGTGTACATTTTCCGTGGCACATTTTTTATGGTGCATTTTCTGGTGTACATTTTCTGTGGCACTTTTTCTGTGGCACATTTTCTGTGGCTCATTTTCTGTGACACATTGTGGCACATTTTCTGGTGTACATTTTTGGCACATTTTTTATGGTGCATTTTCTGGTGTACATTTTCTGTGGCATTTTTCTGTGGCTCATTTTCTGTGGTGCATTTTCTGTGGCACATTTCCTGCTGGTGCATTTTCCATGACACATTTTCTGGTGTACATTTTCTGTGGCACGTTTTCTGCTGGTACATTTTCTGGTGTACATTTTCTGTTTTACATTTTCTGTGGTACATTTTTCAATGTACATTTTCTGGTGCACATTTTCTGGTGGGTACATTTTCCATGGCACATTTTCTGGTGTACATTTTCTGTGGCTCATTTTCTGTGGTGCATTTCTGCTAGTACATTTTCTGTTTTACATTTTCTGGTGCACATTTTCTGTGGCATTTTCAGGTGTACATTTTCTGTTTTATATTTTCTGTTTGAAAATGTTTTACGTTTTCTGTGGCACATTTTCCAGTGTACATTTTCTGCAGGTACATTTCCTGATTAATGAACACAGCATTATTGCACATGAGCCTCTTGACAATGAATCTTTTCCTTTGGTTTCAGAACCTGTCTGGTGTCCCTACCTGCTTGTTCCGAGAGCTTCATTAGCTTTGAAAGCATTCCTGCTGCATCAACCGTGGGGCGAGAAATACTCTCTAGATATTATGGACATGTAAGAAGAAATACAGAACTATATATAACAAATTATTATTTTTTAAAGCCTACATCTTTTATTAGTCTTTCTGTGCAAGTAACTGTTAGATGTGTAAGTTTCCTTGCTCTTGGGGACAGTCAAAAATATAATTAGTTCACTATTTATTACCACAAGTAATAGATAAAGCTCTAAGGTCAGGTATTTCTTTTGGCTTTCAGTAGCGCTTGGTTATTAAAAACTGCACTCTGCTTTAAGTACTGGCAATATTTTTATGGCATTATATTACTTCTGAGAAAAACTGTGTTCTTTTTGTTCTAGAAGTTAATGCAGCAGTCAGAGCTGCTCCTCAAGTGTAAATGAAAGTGATGCTCTGATATTTTGTACTCTTGGAGAGCCACTTTCACATCTTCAGAGGAGCACATTTCTGTGTCCTGGATTGTGCTCGTGGTCACATAATAATGCCCCAGACACTGTCATTTTCACTCATTTTAAGGTTAATGAAAAAGAGAAAAATGGGAAAAGAAAGATTGGCACTGGCTCTGAGGCTGAGAGAAAGCAAACACATCTTTCATTACCCTTTTGGAGCTGGTAATTGGATAAAGAATCCTGCATGAATGGCTTCCCAAAAGAATGTGAAAGATTGTTTCCATGTACGTGCTTGTGTTTTTCTCCTACAAGTAGTGCTCTTCCATTTCAGATAATTCTGTCCTTCTGGTAATGTAGACAACCTCTATTTTTTCTTTTGTTTTTTTTTTAATGCAGTGATTATCCAGAGAATGAAAATATTAAAAACCTCCTTCAAGAGCAGTTGAATTCATTGTCCAAGTAAGAATTTTCCTATTATTACTTGTCTAAGCGATGGAATTCAGAGAGGGCAAAAAATATGAAGTCTGTTAATTCACAGTTAATGAGGAAAGAATGCTTTTTGGTTTTCCAAAGATAAGCTTGAGTAATGACAGTTTCTATTAAAAGAAAAAAAGCTAATTTTTATGTAAGACTTAAAGTTGATGGTTTAAAGGTATTGATAGGCTCAGTCCATGATTTGCAACTGACCTGTGAGCATTTGGGATGTTTTAAGCAGTATTTTTCAGGGATTTGGGGTTCTTTATGGTGATCCAGACTGCACTGGACACTGCTACCTAAAGACTCTAAGGTTTGTTAGGATGTTTAAAGGAAGAAAAGACAATTCTAAAAATCCTTTGAAGATAGAATTCTAGAGTAGTGCTCATGCACGTTCCTCTGCTTACACTGAAAACAGATTTTGACATTTTGCATTTAAACTTTGACAATTATAGTTAAAGTTAGTAAATAGGCAATTGTGTCCATATTCCTTTTGTCCTTTCACGTAGTGGGACAGAAAAGGTAACAGCTTATTTTTATCCAGTCTGAAACATCCGTGGAAAACCTAAACTCATGCACGTGCATCCCTTCTGCTGTGACACTCCAGAGTTGCATGATTATTTGTAATTGAGTTAATACTGTAATTAGTAGAACCACTGCAGACTAATTGACAGCTTTGCACACACCCTGGTGGTGATTCCCTATATTGCAGGAATAAAGAGCTCCTGATGGACTCACTGCATTTGCTCCTGGAGATCAGTTATATTTCAAATTATAAATAATTCCTGTTGTAATTGTTTTCATAGATGAATTTTCTCATTTCAGAAAAAAAAATTGTGTATTTTTTCAATTTTTATTTTATACACAAATATATCCTATTTGTGTTCAAAACCAACCAAACAAGAAAACTTTACATTTTCTTTAACACTTTCTCCTTTGCAGTGACATAAAGAAACTTCTGCTGGATCCCGATTTTACTCTCCTGCAGAGATGTCTCCTGGTTGCCAGGTAGCAGAGATTCAGATAAATATGGGAAATGTTTCCTAGGAAAATCTTGGTTCTATTAATGCATAGGAATGACCTGAAGTTTAGGTACTCACCCAATTGTCCTCAGGGCAGCCCCTAAACTTCTTTGTTATCCATATATAAGAGTTTTTAGGAGCAAAATGGAAATGTTACCTCACTGAAACACAGTTTTATTTGCTTCTGGATACAGAGAATTTCCCTCAGTAATTGCAGTTCTGGCAGCCACATTACATTTAGCTGTTCATGCCCCAAAATGTCATTTAGAACCCCACAACAGTTCTGTACAAACAGGGCAAGGCCTGGGGTTTATTTCCAGTGTATTTGTTCTGTGTGGTTCCTCTGCCTAAACTGAGCTAATTTCAGTCTGTCTGTATTCAGGGATGGTTTTCAAACTGAGTAACTTGTGGTTGAAAGGGGATATCAGGGATTAAGTGTAAAATAATAATAAATTTCAATTTCCATGTATTTCTATGCTGGATTTAAATTGCTGCTGTAACTGACCTTGCTGAATGTCATTCCTTAATCTTCTCTTGGAGTTTGCACCACGGGTAATGCACAGTACCTGTGGTGTCCACAGGAATGCACAGTCCTTGAGAAAATGAAATTTGTCATATTTTTAATGTGGTGTGTGAAAAAATACAAACCTGTTTGACATCCTGCTCTGTACCTTCCCAGGCTGTACGGGGATGAGTCTGAGCTGCATTTCTGGACTATTGCTGCCCACTATCTGCACAGCCTGTGCCAGGACAAGCCTGCAAACCCGGACACTGCTGTCCTTCAGGAGCAGCTGGTGAATCCTCTGGATATATGCTATGACATTCTGTGTGAAAATTCCTACTTCCAGGTATGTCAAAGAGTTCAAAACCAAATTTCATGAGAGTGTCATCAGCACAATAAACCCTCACTTCCCTGTACATATTTCACTTTTATTAGCAACATACCAGTCTGGATTAAAACATTCCTGGCACTTAAAAATGGAGGGTGTTCCAAAAACTGTCAAGATATTTATATATCTTTTAAATGCCTGGTTTTATTTCTTGTGGTAGGCTTACACTTAAAATATTTTTCCTTCTTTGTCCAGAAATTCCAGCTGGAAAGGGTAAATCTCCAGGAAGTGAAGAGATCAACATATGATCATACCAGGAAATGTGCTGATCAGCTTCTTCTCTTGGGCCAGGTTTGTGGGTAATATTTGAATTTTTTATTCTTCTTCCCTGTCTGTTTTGTGTGCTTGGCCTATTCAAGTAAAGCTTTTTCTCACTGTATTTGTTATTTCCTGCTTGTGTTAACCCAGTGCAGAGTTTTTGCATTCTCAGTATGTTAAATTCATGATGGGTTTTCAGTGCTGTCCTTATTGTAAATGTCCTGTTGAAATGGAATCTCAGTCATTACTCCACTGGGAGATACTTTTGTAGCTGGTTTTAGAATAACTCCCATTGTTATTTGTTCCATGTCTTAAAAAAAGTAAAAACAGAAAGGCTTTTAAACAAAATTAATCTGCTGTGGTCAAAGCTGCATTTTTTTTTCTCCTGCCAGACTGACAGAGCAGTGCAACTGCTGCTGGAGACCAGCTCAGAGAATGCCCATTATTACTGTGATTCACTGAAAGCTTGCCTGGTCACAACTGTCACCTCCTCAGGGCCATCCCAGAGCACCATTAAACTGGTGGCAACCAACATGATAGCCAATGGAAAGCTTGCAGGTAAAACAGCTCTGTGTCTTTGCCTGTAAAGTAATAATTCTCATCATTTTTAAGGATACCAGTGGAAATAGGAGTGAGTCCTGCTGTGATAGATCTTATCTGTTGTATGTGCTGTAGTGGACACTACCCAGAGTAGTTAACACAAAAATGGTAACTCAGTTACAAAATTCAGCTCCTCTTGATTCATTTTCACTGAAAAAGTTACTGCTGGAGTAAATCTTTTGGCAGTTGTTTGCACAAAAAGAGGCTGAGCACATAATATGTATTTTCCACTTTTCCAATTAAAGAATTAACTAAAATTTGGTGTCCTGCTACAAAACTTGAAATAAGGATTCAGTTTCCTTTTGAGTTCTGAACTTCTTTCAAAATGCATGTTTTCTTACAAGTACAGGTTAATTTTGCTTAATGCAAGAGCTGTTCACTGTATAACAATTGACTGAAATACTCAGACATGCAGAGAAAGTTAAAAGTCTGTACTTGCCTGGAAAAAATACTTTCCACTCTGTGGACTGCTAATAACTACACTGTGGACAACATTAAATTAAAATAAAGGATTAGCTATGAAATCTGTTTATTTGATTTACAAAGATCATCATGTCTTTATGATGAGAAGCCCTGCGAGCCCCTAAATTTGTGTTTAGAACAAAGGTAAAAGTGAGCTTTGTGTGGCTCTGTAGCCCAGGACGAGGCTGCAGTAACTGGCACCTGGGTTATATGGAGAGCAGCCTCAGCCTCTCCATGTGCTGAGGACGTGGAGATCCTTTTCCCCACTGAGGCAGGAACTCTTTTTGCTCTGACCTTCCTAAGTGGGGTGCATTTTCTGTTGCAGAGGGGGTGCAGCTGCTGTGTCTGATCGACAAGGCGGCCGACGCCTGCCGCTACCTGCAGACCTACGGCGAGTGGAACCGCGCCGCCTGGCTGGCCAAGGTGTGCATTCCCCCTGCCCAGGCTGCTGCCAGCAGCCCCCTGCTTGGCACCTGGGCTTGGGAAGGCTCAGGAGGGTGCTGCAGTTCCTTAAACAACTGAAACATCAATTAGAAATACCCTGCAGCTACAAGAAGGCAGCCAATTCAGTCAGCGCTGACAGGATCTTCAGCCTTCTGACCACACAGGTCTGCCCTCGTTGTCCCCAGTACAGGATTGGGGCCTAAAAATGGCTGGAATACTCAATTTCCTAATTCTTGAGCAGTGGTTTGGGAAGGTCCATGTAGCTGCAGCAGTAAAAGTTGGTAATAAACTACAAAAACCCCCTCTTAAATGTGAGTAAGTAACTGGGCAGGGACTTTGTGCTCAGCTCTGTGTAGTGTGTGAGCTGATTTCAAACTTAGCACCACCCACATAAATTTGTATCACCTTCTGGTTTGGTGTGCAGACACAATTACAGCAAAACTACCCAGACACAGCATTAATCCTGCTCATTATAAATGGCCAGGAGTCAGGAAGGATTTTTCAGCGTCTCTTAAGTAACATTTCTGTTACATTTCCTGAAGAACGAATGGAGTAAGTTGTACTTCGATTATCTAAATGAGTGAAATCTTGCTTTGAAGAAAAATAAAGATGTTTTGTCCTTAAGTTTTAGTAAAGGATGGAGATTTCTAACTTCTTGATTTGGAAAAACTTAGAACAACTTGGGGTAGAAGTAATGTTAATCCCATGTGAAAGTGGAGCGGGGCTCTCTCTCACGCCCGGCTCTCTCCGCAGGTGCGCCTGGGCGCTGAGGAGTGCGCGGACGTCCTGCGCCGCTGGGCCGAGCACCTCTGCTCCCCCCAGGTCAACCAGAAATCCAAGGCCATCCTCGTCCTCCTGTCCCTTGGCTGCTTCACAAAAGTTGCAGAGATGCTGCACAGGTAAAGGTGAAACAGTACAATCTGTGTTTTCTCTGTCCACACTTGTTTCTGACATCTATTTTAGCATTTTTTTCTTTAATTAATTTTAACCTGTGAGCTACAACTTGCATTTCATTTTACTGCAGGCTTTAGGATTGCCAGCACCCATGGACCAAGCAGTAATGATTGATAATACTGTGATTTTTTCTGAGTAACTTCAGCATTGATCTTTCAAAAAAATTTATAGCAAATACCAGTTCTTGAGTGCAAGGAGGAAGGGGAGATGTAAAAAAGTTTTAGAAAGCCTCTGTGCAAGTGTCTTGGTTCAATATCCTGGAATACTTTTCTGGTTTGTATCCTAACAAATAATTCTCTTTCTTTTTTCTCATTGAACAGTATGAGGTACTTTGACAGAGCAGCTTTATTTGTAGAAGCTTGCCTGAAGTACGGGGCCATTGAAGTTAATGATGATACAAATATCCTTTTTCTGAAATCCTCTCCTTGCTCACTAAAATCTCCACACCTGACCTGCCATTCTGCAAAGTCTGAGCAGGTGCACAAACTTCTGTATTATATACAATAAATAATGATGCATATATAAATAATACCTGATCCTGTTTTATGGAGTCAGCACTGATGTCAGCTTGTAAATAAAATCATAAGTCAACATAGATAACTTCAGGTCGAATTAACAAAAAATCTTTGTGATATTAAAATTTCTGTTGCAAGTTATACCATTGCATCGTGGTAAGTGCTTAACTATATCTGAAATGTATCTGGTTTAGTTTAAAGCACTCTGCATGTTGCTTCATAAATATTAATAAGAATTCAAAAGGAGGATTTAAAGCAGCTTTTTTCTTCTCATTTGTGCTGAAAAATATTGGATTAGCACAACTGGCAGCAATGTTCAGCATTTCCAGCTTGGGAGGGCCAAGGAGTAAGAAGGGGGAAAAAAGGATTCTGAGTTGATTTCATTTTGCCATTCATTTGTGTTTTCCTTAATGCTTCCCTCACATAAACTGATCCATGCTGTGTATGCAGATTATGCCAGGAGCTTGAAGCTCCTGGGCTTTAAGGAAGGAGCTGCTCTCTTTGCCTCCAGAGCAGGAGAAGCTGGGAAGGAGCTTCTGGCTGAGCTCAAGCAGCCGAAGGAGGAGGTGACACAGGAGTGACAGTTCCGTGTTCCTGAGCTTGTCTGGCACACTGGGGTTCCACTGGGTGGAAATCCCTTTTTCTCTTGAATCACTGTAATAGCTGATCTGTGTGATTTGAGCAAATACTGTTCAATGTGTTCCAAGTCAGGATTAAGAACTGTGGTGTTCCTTTTTGTTAAATTTGTCTTCACTTTCACAAGAGGGGAAAGAAGCTTGTGATAAAATTATACAAGAATATTTCCACTTTTTCAACTGTAGCAGGAATCAAATTTAAAAACGTGCTGAAAGGCTTCCATACCTGTGTAAAAGTCTGGCCCATTTGCTTCTAAAAATCAAATCTTAATGGAACTTCAATACTGTTGTATTTATGTGTATAAATGATTGAATCTGTACTGTAAAAATATAAATATATTTAAAAATAAATACAGATCACAAAGCACACAGTTCTTTCCTGGACCATCATGTTTTCTCAGTCCAGTTTCTTGTTTAAAATTCCTGTTATTTTAAATCAGTTCACTGTATTGTCATTCCCATGTCTGGGATGGAATCTTTGGCAGGTTCACTTAGAAGTGTTGCTCTCCTGACATTCCAGAAATCCATGAAATGTCACTTTTTCCAGTTAAGGGGTTGTTATATTCCATTTTATTTTCAAGTGTGCACTCCCCGCACTCCTTGGGGACTGAGCTGTGCCTGTCCAGGGATGGAGAAGGTTGTGCCTGCAGAGCAGGGCCAGGACACTGCTGGTGCTGTCCCCAGGCACTGTGTTATGGAATGTGGTTAAAAATAAGGAAAAAAGCATTGTGAAAGCCAAACCCTTGGCTTTTTCATGAGCTACTCCTCCTGCTAACATCTTCTGGTCCAGGTACACGAGGATGCCACCGAACCCCTCTTTTCTCGTTGTTGTGCCAGTATTTCAGTGTTTCAGTGCTGGGTTGCGTTGCTGTTTCTCGTGTCAGGTGTGTCTTTGCTCTGTGTTACTGGTGAGGAGCTCTGCAGCTGACGGGTGGGTGCTGATGCTGCATTGTCCTTGCCAATGAAGACTGTGGCATTTAGAAACCTAAATTCTTCTTTTTCCCAGCTTCTTGAAGGTACTGAAGTTGTTGTAGTGAAAAGAACCATTTAAAGTGTCTCATTTGAATGTAATTCTTGGCTTGTCTACTCACAGTAGCAGTGCATTGGATTCTCCTTTTGTTCAGGGATTTGTGGATATGTGTTCTGCACCCCATCAGCTTTGGGACATCTCCAGCTCCAGGAAACTTCTGGTTCAAATCTAAAATAACATTTCTGATAAAATAGGGAAGGGTAGGCTTTTTGAATGCAAACTGGAAAAGGGAGTTTCATCATCCTAAAGGAGGAGTTATAACTGCAGTGTGTTGTATTTGTTCTTGCCACATCTTGCATAAATAACCACAAAATACCTTTTGTTCAGTGTATTGTGAGCTGTGCTTGGGTGGTTGCTTCACTTGGGAAAATGAGCGTACAAGGAAATTTGCCTTAAGTATTGAGTGAGCAGCAGAATTAATCAAAATGAGCTGTCATTGGCAGTGGCCTCAGCTCTGGCTCACACTGACTGCTCCAGCTCCTCACTCCTGCTCCTGCAGCAGCACCTGTGGAGGAGGCTCCCAGAGTTCCTGTGAGCACCCCAGACCTGTTCCTTGGCAGCTCATGAGGTTGTTTGTCAGTGGGTCTCTGGAATAAATCTACTTCAGTGTATACTGGATTTATAACTCTGATTTTTTTAAAAAAACCCCATACTGCAAAGGCCTTTTAATACTGAATGTTTCTATAAACTTTGAATGTGCAGGTTGCAGAATACTTTGTGGCATTCCCAACTGGAACCTTTATGAGGAAAATAGAGTGTAACAGTGATTGAAAAGTTTATTTAGATAATATTGCAGTCTCATTACAATAATAAAAATATTTTTAAAATCTCTGTGTGTCTTGTTTTAACACAAACCCATCATCTGTAGCCCTGGAATTGAGTGCTGGTTGTGCAACTGTTGTTATTTTGCCTTCTGGTCAGGAACAATGCTCAGGGCTGGGCTTAATGGAGGAAGTGATTATCCCTTGTACATCTGCGTCACATTTTCCACATTAATTCTAATGAAACACTGTGTTTGGGTAGCATTAATACCCAGGCTTTAGCAGCAAACTTAACATTTGTGTGGGTTAAACCAGAGCAGGACAGGGTCTGCACATCCTGAGTTTTGAAATCCTTTCTCTTCTCCGAACCTGGAAAGTGAACTGAATGAATTTTTAAAAGCTTCCCATAAATATGATTTTAACACCTTTAAATCCCTTTGAGAATTCCTTCCTCAAACCATTGTGAATATTGCAAGTAGCCACAGAGGTTCTTAGTCTGAATTTTCTCTGTTTTTTGAAGCTTCTGTCAGCAGGGAAGCCGTGACTCTGGAACCTGTGTTTGGCCATCCTTGGCAAGGAGGGAATGGCAGGAATTGGGTTTGCAGGTCAATATTCAGAGATTCTTTGGGCATTTGTCTTTGAACACCGGCCTTGTATCAATGAATGTCTGATTAGCAGAGCAGAGTGTCCAGGAACTGTTAAAGATCCATCTGCAAAAGGCCGGGACCTCTGGAAATGAGGAGGTTTGGGGGCATTTAGGAACTTCTTGTTGGGGAAAACCTTGCAGCATAACTGGTGCTGGTTACCCCTCTCATGCTTATATATGAATAATTCTGGACTTCCATGATAACAACAACAAAAAATGCCTGAGATTGAGTCTGCAGGGATGTGTAAATTGTGTTCAGCTCAGGGAAGCCTCTGAAATTCCTGCATCTCAGGGGCTTGGTGGGTCCCACAGGCGTTTTCTCTCCACATCTGTGAGCTCACCCTCCACTGGTGGCTGTGCAGCCTGAGGGAAGCTCATGGTAAATATTGTCGTGGGATTCTCTGGCAGGGCTGAATTTTAAAAATGGGCTCATTTCTTCTCAGGTGATTGATGTGATTCTTAAAAAAAATCCACATTACTTCAGTTGTATGATAATGGATTTACTTACTCTGTCAATGGAAAGTCTAGAAAATGATCTTTCAGCTTAGCTTCAGTAAAGGCAGGTCCTAATTAGAGTTTTAATTGGATCATTATGTGCTTCACAATAAAGGCAGCCTGTAAATTAAATATATTGACCAACAGTGTCTAAAATAGCCAAACTTGGGTCCGTTTCTGAAATATTTCTCAAAAAATTCAGTTTAATGGTGTGTGGATGTGTATATACACACACAGACATGGAATCGATCCAGGGGGAATAATTATGGAAAACGGCAACATTAAATACCTGATTGCAGTGTAAAAATGATTAGTGCTATATTGCAAATTATTTATAGTTTACTTTCATTAAAATGCAGTCTGCCAACACAGAGACGCTGCAGCCAGAGAGAGGCATTTATTACACACCCAGAAACCTGGCCCAGAGTGTTGATGCTGAGTGTCTGAGCAAATCATCTCAGAGATCATTTTTTGGTGCAGTTGACTCTGGAGACAGAAAACCAGGAAAATGACAGATTCTTTCATGGGAAATGGATTTGGTTTGGGTCATCACTTCCTGCCCAAAATTGTATTTTTAAAGCTCAAATAAAAATTGAACTGCTGGTGAGAAGCAGAATAATGATAGCCTGGAAAGGGTAGGGTTTGGGGTTGGGTTTTTAAATAATTATTCTTTACTTTCTCAGAATAATTCATCACAACTCCGATATTTATGTGTACCATTCATTAATGAGTTCAGGGTAAAAAAAACCTTACAGCCATAGATCTAAGAAGTGACATTAAATTCTTTAATGAGGCTGATCCTGACCCGCTGATGGTTTTGAGTTGGGAATTCCAATATTAACTTGTTCAGTTTCTACTTAAGCAGTGAAGATAAGGAAGGGGAAAGATAAGAATGAGGAAGGATAAGGATGGGGAAGGAGTTTTTAAAAGGTTTCTGCAGGAATGGGAGGATGGCAGAACAAAGCCAGGGGTGCTGGTGAGGTGTTGCAGATACTCAAGGGAAGAGCATTTTGCCTCAAAGTGCCAACTTTGATACAGGAGTGTTCACAGAGGGACTCGGCAGAGCTGTGTTCCCACCTCCCCAAAGGCTGCAGTACTAACAGATTAAATTGCAATGTCAATCTCTGCTCATTTCCCAGGATAATTCCGGTTCTTTTCCAGCCCCACAGCCCTTGCAGGAGCTGGTGGCACGTTGGTGGCCAAGAAACACAAACCAACCAACCAAAAAACAATACAAAAACCCCCCAAATATCTGCGTCTTTTATATCCTACCATGTTCTGTTTCAATAATTTCTCGCATCTGGAATTTTAATTGGTACCTATAGTAATGGCAGTAGTGGATCCCAGCCTCTGGTTGTTTGCATAGGATCCCTCCCTAGAACAGCTGATTGGTTTGGAGTGCGTTTGCTGGTTTGGAGTGCGTGTTTGCTGGTTTGGAGTGCGTGTTTGCTTGTTTCTTAATTCCTGACGGCACAAAAATTTCATTTCCACAATCTGAAGATTGATTTTCAAATTGTCAGCATTGATTTTGTGCTTTTTCTATGATGCACAAGTAAATAGGAGCTGCCATGTGTAAAACACTGCACAAACCAGCTCGTGCTTCCTGCCTTTGGGAAAAGAAGGCAGACATAGCCGTTTTTCCAAGCTGGAACAAGATGAAGTATTTAAATTCTCCCTTCCCTCTAGAAAAATAGTTCTTAAATCCTTATCAAGCCAAGGAGACTTTTCTTTCTGGTGGTTTCTTCCAGTCCTGCTTCGTGGTTTAGCCGAGCATCTGCTTTCTTTTTCCACTGCCAAGTTAAGCCTGGCTTGGATTAGCGGGCAGCTGAAAGGCAGATTAATGCACTGCAGGGAGAGCAGCCGTGCTAAAAGGGAGAGGGAGCAGGGAGGGAATCTGCCCGGGATCACCTGGATGTGAGGTTTGCTGGTAGCAGCTCTTTCTCCCAGTAGGACTGAGCCAAAGTGGAGGGAGTTTATTCTTATTTTATGGCACAACCATCCCACCAAAAAGCCAAGGCACATTCTTCGAACCGAGCTGAAATCCTCTGTTTATCCTTTCTTGCTTTGCAGGCAGATTCCTCGGCCACAAGGTTATTTGCAAAGCACATTTCCCTCTTTCCCATTCCTCTGCATCTTCGTGTTTGATGAACTTTTGAAGTGTTTTCGTTTCTGTGGAACTCCAGTGCTTTGAGATGATGTTTTAAATGACTCCGGGGATGTGAGTCCTACAAAGAGGGGCTGAGGGAGCTGGGAAAGGGGCTCAGCCTGGAGCAAAGGAGGCTCAGGGGGCCCTTCTGGCTCTGCACAACTCCCTGACAGGAGGGGGCAGCCGGGGGGGTCGGGCTCTGCTCCCAGGGAACAGGGACAGGACAAGGGGAAACAGCCTCAAGTTGCACCAGGGGACATTCAGGTGGGATATTAAGAAAATTTCTTTACTGCAGGACTGGTTAAGCACTGGAACAGGCTCCTCAGTGAAGTGAGGGAGTCACCATTCCTGAAAGTGCTCAAAAAACAAGTGGAGGTGGCACTGGGGGACAATATGGATTAGTGGGCACGGTGGTGTTAAGTCAAAGGCTGCACTTGTTACTTGGATGTCTTTTCCAGCCTTAATGATTATATTATTATTTACTTCATTACCATTGTTATTATTATTTTTATTATCATTATTGTTACCACTACTAGCATTAATGTCATTATCATTTTAGCGTTATTGTAATTATCATTATTAATGGTCTGTGTGCTCAATAGGCTGCCATGAGCACCCTCCTGTCGAGCTTCAGTTTTCCCTGTTCTTAAGACTCCTTCCCCATCCCCTCGGGGTTTAAACACCTCCCCGTTAGCAGCTTTAATATGGAGTTATTTCTGGGAAATCCTGGGAGTTCCCAGCGGCGGCAGGAGAGGGCAGCAGAGCTCAGCGAATGGAGAGGCTCGGGAACACCTCAGCCCGAGGGGCTGGGATTTTCTTTCCCTATTTCCAGTCCCGGAGGAGTGGCAGCTCGCAGGCATCCCCAGCAGGGATGATCTCAGATATGGATTTTAGCGATAGCTATAAATATCTGCAGGAAGGGAAAGAAGGGCAGCGAGAGTGTCCAGTTTGCTTATAAAAGTGCGAGCTCAGGTCATCATTAAACACAAGGTCACACCTCACCTGAGATCTGCTCTGATTTGGCAAGTAGGAAACGCTTGGAAATGCATTAAGAATTGTGATTTAAAACTTTATTTTGCGTCTGATGCCGGAAAGGTGGGGTTTGCTTTAGAACCTGGTTGTGGTCAAGCCTGGTTCAGTTCATTTCTGTGCTGAAAGATTAATTCTCTTAATTATTCACAGTAAAGGGGAGATTTGCCCCCTAGGAAGTGCTTGGAGCAGATCTGAGGCACTCACAGAAGCTGCAAAGTGTGGCCTGTGTCGGAGCAGCAAAGGGAAACTCTTTCTGCATTAACCTGGGCACCAGAGGATGCTCAATAATCCCCAGGGAACTGCTGGCAGCACTCCTGGGTACCAGGAGATCCCAGCACTCTGTCCTTTGTGCCTGTGCACAGGAAGAAGAAAGAAGCAGTGAAAATTTATGACAGAAAATATTATTTCTGATGATTTTCAAAGGTGTAACCCTCAGCACCTGCCGGTCTGGGTGTCTCTGGTGAGCAGCAAGTTGTTGTCTGTGAATTTTATGTGATTTTAATATATTTAAGTAAACCAAAAAGTACTGGGAACACAACTGGGCAGAGGCACTGGTGTGGTTTGGACAACAAATATGCTGGAATAATCTTTTATTATGGTTATTAAAATGTTTAACTCTTGCACGAAGCACTAAAAACTCCCTTCTGAGGGGGTACCAAACAGGGATTTCTCTTTCAGGGTGCACTTGCCATGGTGCTTAGAGCCCTACTCAAGATAATTCTGAGCCCAGAGCAGTCTGAACTCAGCAGGAAGCAATCCCTGCATTTGCAGCTGGAAAACAAACACAGAGAAGGGTTTAATTTTTTGGTACAAGCATCTAATGTGTGTAACGAGTGAGGAGAGCCCGTGTGGGGCCAGTTCCCGAGGCCCAGCTCTGCAAAGGACGTGGCTTTGTTCAAAGCCTCTGTGTGTCCCCATGGAGCTTCAGGTAGAGGACAAGCACGGGGAGGTTCCCTCTTGTGCTGCCACCAAAGCCCCTCCCTTGCTGCATCCCGTTCCTGATGGTCAGAATGGCAGGAAAACCAGGAGAACGATGGATCTG
Organism: Pomatostomus ruficeps; assembly: GCA_013400735.1. Lineage (NCBI taxonomy): Eukaryota > Metazoa > Chordata > Aves > Passeriformes > Timaliidae > Pomatostomus > Pomatostomus ruficeps. Next base: position 23,520 of record VYZT01024946.1, on the reverse strand, counting down.
ATGTTGGCAGGACCCTCAGCTTTACCCTGACAGCTCCTCCAAGGAGCGAGGCTCTGGCACAGGGTGCCCAAAAAGTGTCCCCACATCCCAAGGGTTTGGGGCTGCTTTGTCTCAGCTCCTGGGTTTGTTCTCTGGAGTCCTGAATGAGATTCTCGGAGTTCTGAACCTTTCCTTGGCGGGTTCAGCCCAGAGCCAGCTCAGACTGACAGCGCTGGCACCCCAGGAGAGGCAGAAATCACTCCCAGAAATAGAGAAATAGAGATGATGCAAACACCGGCACTGCCAGGGGAGCTCCCTCCCAAAAGCAGTTCTGGGCTCACTGATGCAGCCTTTGCTTAGCTCTCCTCTCATGAGAGAAGTGAATTTCCCTCTCCCACTGCTGGCCAGGCTGCTCCAGTGCCCTGGCCTGCGCTCACAGCTCTGGCTGTGTCTGGAGCTTTGTCATTTATCCTCAGGAACATCTGCTCTAAAAGAGTCCATTCCATTTCCTTTTTGAAAGATGTGTTTCTCATGGCTTCTTGCTCCGTTGGTGAGACCTTCTAAAGGTGCCTTGTGGCAGGTTTATTCCCAGGTGAGTAAAAACGCCACGGTTCAGAAGGCTCATGAGGAGGAGCAGTCTGATTTTTGGCCTTACTAAAGTAAGAATGTTCTTCAGAGTAACAAAGCATAACTTTTAGTGGACCCTCTGTATATCAAATATTTATTATGTGACTTCTAAAGTACAGATCACACTTGATAAGAAAAAAGGGAAAACCCCCAAATTGTTTTGTTTCAATTTTTCATTTGTTATAGAGATGTTTAACTATACAACTGTTAAAAACATGCAAAAACACATCAACAAAACGAGCTGCTGATGAGTACATCCCTTTGCCATACAGAATGTTTAGGAAAAACCTGTCAAAGCCATCTTTATCTGAATTCATGTAGGAATATATAGGAAAAAGTGATCAGCAGGAAAGAACAGTGAGCATGGAGTGGAGCATTTTCCCAGGACAGCTCTTGGCACAACAGAAAAGATGGATGGACACCAGTTTGGGGGGCTTGGAACAATATTCCTGGTGAGGAACAGAGGCTTTGGAATCTTTGCAAGAGTATTTATTTGTCAGTTTAAATCTTGGCCAGCACCCAGAGGGTGAGAGGGTGATGGGAGGTATCAGCCAACCTTGTCTCTGTTAGACCAGGAGCCATTTCCCAGGAATCCAAACCAAACCCGATACTGCTGGAGCAGGGCTGAGCACTGCTGGGCTCCGAGAGCCGCTGTCATCCTTGGGGAGGTGCCAAAATGAGCTGGACTGGAGCAGAGGACAGTGACAAGCTCGATTTTGTGCGTCTCAGTAACAATTTTAAGTGGGAAGAACAGAGGAACCCCAGCAGGAGGTTTTTAGATTGCAGCACTTCGTGCTCCACGAGTGAGGAATTGTGGGATTTCGGTTTTAACCACCCTGCGTTGCTGACATTTGTCCCAACTGCTTTTCAAGGTCCAGTTTGGTGCTATTAATCTTTTCTTCCTCACTGGTTTCTTACTTCTAGGAGGAACTGGTTTCCACTGGCAAATCTTCCCCACCCTTTTGTTCTTTCGGTCTCATAAATGATACCATGTTTTCACAGGGGAATGACTGAACACTGAAAGGCTCAATTCCCTCCCAAATCTCCCCTCCTTTCACATCTCTGTAGGATTTCATCCCTGCCAGCTCCTCGCCCGAGTTCCAAGCTGCTTACGTACATAACTTTTGAAGACAGCTCTCTTGTCAGTGTCAGAGGGTTTTATGGCAGTAATTATCTCAGAATGAATACTTTGTTGGGATTAAAGGTTTCAATTAATGTCCTTTTGATTTTTTGGTGTGTGTTATAGGGCTTTTTTAAAAGTTTCTATGTGCAAATCATAAGCTGCTCTTTAATTTCATCTTCCAAACTTTTAATTATTTAAAGTTTTGCCCTCTTCCCTTTGACTAACATGTCACAGGTTCCCTGTGGGAGTCCAGTTCAGGATTCAGTAATAAAACCGAGTGAAGAGTTAATTGCTTGGGCTCTGTCCCATCCCATTGTCTGCCCTCTGACTTCACAGCGAAAATCCTTAAAATGACATAGCTGCTGGGAGCAGGGGCATTCACATGAGGTGAATTGTCTCCAAGAGAGCTTTTCAAATTCACTGTGATGCATCTTCAGGATGTAACTGAGCTAGGCCTTTCTGAAGCCAATTGTGCACCAGCTGAGGGTCTGCCCAAAAGATTCCTTGGGTGCCACGCCTTCCCTAAACTCATTCAAGTTATTCAAAGAGAATCCAATGACAGTGGATGTAAAAAAAAAAAAATTAAAGAAAATCAGCAAAGTGAAGTCATATTTGCTTTGAAAGTTTGTAGAAAAGGGTTGGATTCTTTTCTGCAGCATTGGCAGGCTCTGATGCAGCTCTGGCAGTAATTATTCAGAGGAAAGATGGATTCTGTATGAGAGAGAAGGAGAGAAAATACACACAATTCCCAGGGAGTCTTGACAGTCCGTGCAATTATACTGATTTCTGACATCTCTGGGCAGTGGGAGAGGACAGAAATGAAGCTCAGATTTGATATCCATGAATTCCTGAGGCAGAAAAGCCAGCTTGTGTCCCGAGGTGCCACGTGATCCCACGTCTGCTCCTCTGTCCCTGGCCAGGCAGGAGGTCGGCTCTCAGACGCCTTCCCCGGATTTAGAGTCTCATTTGAAATTACAGCTTCTGCTGACAACCCTGTGCTGCCTTTCCAGACGGAACTGGCCTGGCTTCAGCTCGTGGCCATCCCTCCTGGGGTGGAGCTGAGGGTGTCTCTGGTGGCCAGAGCCAGCTGGGAGCAGCTCTGACCCCTGGGCAGGTTGGGTCCAGCAGCATCTTCCACTGCCAGGGGCTCCCAGCTCCTGGATTGCGGCTCCCACGTGCTGTGGGTGCCGTGGATCAGCCCTGCCCCATGGCTCTCACTGCCAGCCTCTGCTCACACTTCAATCACTGCAGAGCCCTTCAGAGGGCAAAGGGCTCTTTGCTGAGGCAGTGAGAGCAGGGAAATTCAGCATTTCTGGTGCCTTTGGGTGAGTTATTCCAATTCTCCCAAAGCCCCCTGCTAAAATACCATGTGTGAGCTTTGCCAAGCCTTTTCCTTTTCCTTTTCCTTTTCCTTTTCCTTTTCCTTTTCCTTTTCCTTTTCCTTTTCCTTTTCCTTTTCCTTTTCCTTTTCCTTTTCCTTTTCCTCCATCTCCCCCCTGCCTGCCTGAGACCTGAGCACAGGTTTGGTTGTGGTCAGGCCTCAGCTTCTGAAAATCCTCTCTGACCTTCCCAGTCAGAAAAAACCACAATTGCACAAAGTCAACAGTCTCTGTATGAGCTGTGTCTGACCCCTGAGCAGCTTGAGGGGTTCTCCAAAGCAGGAGAGATCTTCTGGGAAGACCGGCCAGGCTCTTCCAAGCAGTCCTAAAGCAGGCTGGTTTCCTGAAACACAGGATTTCACTGAAAACAAGCAGCATGGATCATCTTAGGACAAGGCAAATTAAGTATTTGGAAGAACTCGTATCCATAAAACTGTGCTGGTCCTGATCCTTCCAGTGTTGTCTGGCTCATCTTTGGTTAAAAAAATAAACAAAATTCACCAAAAGTTTGTGGCATGTAAGCAGCAAAATTATTCTCCAGTAAAAACTTTCAGGTAGATGTGTCAGTGGGGCCTGGGCAGTTTTTTGGTGCATATGATTTTGAATCAGGGTCAGAATTTGCTGTTCAGGGATTAAAAGTCCCTCTCAAGCCTTTGAGAGTTTTATTTAAATGCAGAAAGTTAAACTGTTCACCTTCACTAATTCTGGCATGCACAAATGCACAACAGGTTAGTGATACTCATTTTTATGTTGATTAAATACAAAGATTGCATTTACTAAAACACTTTGTTCTAAACAGGACCTGGTTTCCTCTGTTAAGTTCCCTTTTTCTCTGTTGTATGTGGAATTGTATTAATACAAAAAAAGGTGTGTAGGTCCTATTACAATTGTCATGAAAGATCTTTACAGAATTGAGTTATTTGGGGATAGCTACTGCTTATAATTTTACTCTGGTAGTGTTTTGAGCCCAAATTTAAAATCCAGGTTGTTCCAATCCCCATCAGCCTGGCCTTGGGCACTGCCAGGGATCCAGGGGCAGCCACAGCTTCTCTGGGCACCCTGTGCCAGGGCCTCCCCACCCTCACAGGGAAGAATTTTTTCCTAACATCGAATCTAAACCCTCTCCCTTTCATTTTGCAGCCATTTCCCTTTGTTCTGGCACTACGTGATCTTGTAAAAAGTCCCTCTCCATCTTTCCTGTAGACTTCCTTCAGCATCTGATTCCAGATTGCCATGTTTAGGGTGGACCTTGGCCAACGAGGGCCTCAGAGTCAAGTCAGCAGCCTGGAGGTCCCTGTGAGCCCCTGACCACCAGGCTGTTAAATCTCTGAGCAATATTTCCTTTCCCAATTCACCCAGACCCTTTTGTTTCTGCAAGCTACTGCAGGATGAATTCCTGTTGTCTTGTCACTCCCAGCCCCAAATCCCACCCTGCTGACTCCCAGAGCCCCTCTGCAGCTGGGCTGGTGGCTCAGGCTGAAGCCCTGCTACCCAAACCCCGAGCCAGCTCTGGGCCAGTGGGTCCAGGCTGGGAGCACCGGGCACTGGCCAACACCTCACTCATCATCCCCAGAATTCAGCTCCCTCTGAAGTGGTTTCTTCCCACTCCAAACTGGATGGGGCCAGAAGGGGAGAGCTGGCTGGGAGGCAGCCCCGGTGTGCCCTGGATGGAAAGGAAAATGAATTCAGAGAGGAATGTGCGAGCTGAGGCCGTCCCAGCGCCAGGTGCCGCGTGCTCCGACAGGCTCCCGTGTTCCTGTAGCTGAGGCCAATTGCCCGCCCCTGCTTGCCCCTGCTGAGCTCCTGCTGATGCCTGATGGGTTTTGTCTTTTCTTTTTATACCCTTTTTATACATTTCTATACCCTTTCCTTGTCCCCTTCACGAACACTCCCTGTCCCTCAGCCCTACATGTGGATAACCCTTGGAGGCTGAGATTGAGCTCAGCCTGGGGCTTCTCTGAGGGGAGAAGAGGAAACATCCCGAGTGTCTCCAAAGCAGAGGCTCCAGCCTTGCCCGGAGCCTCCTCTCTGGAACAGGTTTCTAAACCAGGCTGTAGTCTCACTTGGGGAGGTAATTAAAATAAGGGACAATTACCTCATTTGTTAAGTTTCTTATTGGGGATTTTAAGTAAATATGGTAATTTAAAAAGTCCATCAAGTTGTGTATGTGTTGTTTGCAGTGGGTGCTGCTCAGCTGTTCCCACCTGGGCCGAGTTGTGCCCCTGGGATCCCATTAACCCAAGGGAAAGCCCTTTGCCCTGCACTGCTGGGGCTGCCTTGGATTTTTACCAGCCCTTAAGGCATCACTGCCACAGCAGAGTTCAGCTCTGAGCGGCCAAGGGATTGAACCCTTCAGTGAGCAGCTCCCAGGCTGGCAGGGATGGTTCCTCAGAGGGACAGGCAGGGGCGCAGCACTGTAATCACATCTGTTCAGCACGAGGTCACTTGGTGTCCCAGCTCCCATTGCATGGTGCACACACGACAAAAAAAAATAATTGAAAACACAGCAAAAAAGGACACATTTCAAATAACAACAACAGCCAAAAGCATCAGAGCATGTTATAATGTCCTTAGGTCTTGAATCAAAAATTTCTAAGGGAGATTTTGGAATCTGTAACAGAGAAATTTTATTTTTAAGGAAACCTAGGTACACATTTACTGGGAGCAGCACAGATTGACTGTCCAAGGGCTGAAGGTTTATGACTGGCATCTCATGGTCTCTTACACTCTAGTTTCATGTCTGAAAAATGTATTTTCACTGCCTGTGTAGATGACATTCTCCAGTTATCTTAAGAGGTGCCTTTTGAGTTTCAATTGGCACCCAGGTATCGCAACGTGCTCAGCCCTGAACTCCTCCACACAGATCACACATCTGAGCTAGTAAAAACTTTTGTTAAGAGGGAAAAAGTGTGCTCCTGAGCTATCGGAAAGTTCAGGGGGTGAGAAACATTTCCTGCTTTATGAACGTTTGAAAATCAAGTGTTTCATTACAACGGCCATTTGGAAGCTGGAGCTGGCAGCTCCCACTTTGGGGGAAGAAGGATTGTGACAGTAATGAAATAACAGTGGAAGTGTGAGAGAGCTGACAGTGTTCACAAAGACGTAATTCCCTCTCAAACTGAACGCTTAATTCTGTGTCAGCACACTGCCTGAAGAAAATATCAAGGCATAAATGAAAGTATTCCTAGAGAAGGCTTGATTTTGGGAGCAGGAGTACAGGGGAGAGAGGGAGAATGGCTTCTGAGCACTCCAGGGCGATTCAGGCTGGAAGGGATCCCTGCTCCAACCTTCTGCTCTGACAGAATCAGCTCTGGGATCACCCCAGGCTGTGCAGGGCTTCCTGTGGTCTGGTCTTGGAAACCTGGAAGGATGGAGACCTGGAGCCTCTTGGAGCAGCCTGCTCCACTGACCCTATCAGGGAGAGATTTCTGTCAGGCACTTGGCTCTAGGTGTTGGAAATCGCCAGAAAATGTGACCAGAGTGGCCTTTGAGACAATTCTCTTTCTGGGAAGAGGCAGGAATGCACAGCTTTGGGTTTGGGGGGCAGAAGTTTGTCAATTCCCAATCTGTTTAGCTTTTATCCAACCTGTGCCAGTGGAGCTGGGAGCTGGGACAGGTTCCAACTGATAAAAGGGATCCGTGGGAGGTGAAGAGAGTTGGAGTCTGTGGCTGGACCCTTGTAGGAGACAGCAGAGCGAAATTCAGGCTGGTGTGGCCCCACTGCCTGCCCTGCACAGGGAAACACAGGACAGGATTCTTATTTGTTTCCTATTGGTGGCAAAGGTGCAGTAAAGGACAGAAACTGCGCCCAGGTATCAACTTTAAACACTGAAAATTGCTGAAGGGCAGCTGCTGAAGGAGCAGCCTGCAGAGCGGGAGTGTTTGGCACAGAGCCCCAGGATGCTCCAGCACCACTCCTCACATGTTCCAGTTCCAGCATCTGCTCAACCAAAGCCAGGAGCTCTGACTGCTGGACAGCCACAGCTCAGGGTGATGCCTGCTAAGGCAGTGATTATTAATCACTGTGTGCGATTATTAGTGCTGGAAGTCATTCCAGCTCTGCTCATAAGTCCCCAGGGCTTTCTTTTTTTTTTTTTTTTCTTTATTTATGCATCTCTCAGAATAAGCTTAACTGATTGTGTACAGATATCAGTGTTTATTTGTCTGTGGGAATGCAGGAGGCAGGAATTCGGGGTTTGTTTACTTGTTGATGCTGAGCTCTTTGGGGGATTTAGAAGTAGCGTGTGGGTATCCAAAATATGATTTTCTCTTCAATACCTACCAGTCATCAGGTCAGACTTTATGGCTGTTTGATAAATCCCCTGAGGAGAAGGTATTTTTAATATAAATTGTCACAATGTGGTGGTTTATTTTAATGGGGTTTTTTCTATGCATAGTATACACTGATTTTAATTGTTGTTTACACAACATTTCATATACTTTTACAAAGACTATTGAAATATCTAAGTATTTACCAGGGTAACAGCTGCATTTATGATTGATTTTTATCTGTAAAGTTTGACCAACTTGGACTGGAGTTTTGGACTGATGTTTTAAAACCTGTTTTTCATATCCAATGCTACTGTACATGGAAATTTTTAATTTTAAAGCATTTTAGGGAATAATAGCAGGTTTTAAAACTGTGGACTCAGCTGAGTGGTCCTTACCTTCAAAACCCAGCTTCTATGGATGAGACTCTCATGTGACTGAAGGTTGCAAGACTGGCTCCAGAGTAAATACTTGACCTAGTGAGAGAATATTCTGAGTTCTTTGAAATGTTATTCAAGATATCCTAAAGTATATTTATAATTTAGTGGAAATGTTTGCTGTTCCCAACTTATTTTTCTTTCTCTGTTGATAGTATTTGATGAATACTTACTCTAACTCATAATAACCCAGTGCATAACAGATATTTTCCATTTCCTTTGAACACTTTCAGGTTAAGTAACTAAAAGTTAGAATATATTCTTTAAAGAAATCCAAAATCAAACAAACAAACAAACAACAAAAACCCTTTTAAATTTCCTTCATCATAAAGAGAAGGCTAAAATCTCAAGATAAAATGTAAAATAAAGGTACTGAAATTTAGTCTGAACCCTGAAATGGTTCTGATGTGTACATGGCTGCATCTCCACAAGTGATATTGGAGGCAAAAGTCTGGGGGGAAATTTACACACCTAAAATGGCATTTCAGTGGAAATTAGACACAGACCCTGAGCAGGTGGCTCCATGGAGCCCTTGCCTCCTCCCAGGATGGCACCTTTTCCATGCCTGACTCATGATTGCTGCACCAGCTCAGGGGTGAACTGGTCTCTCCTGCCTCCACAATTCCTGGTTCTCCCCAAATTGTGCAGATCTCTCCAGGCCCTTGACTTTCTCATCCACCTCTCTTGCTGAAGGTGAACTTTGTGCAGCCTCACACAGCTAAAGGGAAAGGGCGAGGCAGTCGGGCTTGTGGCCAAGGAGACTTTGGGGACACTTGTTTGGTCCCGATCACTGTTGTTTCTGTCAGCTGAAGTTACAGAATCACAGAATGGTTTGGGCTGGAAGGGACCTTAAATCCCATCCAGTGCCACCCCTGTCATGGGCAGGGACACCTCCCACTGTCCCAGGCTGCTCCCAGCCCCATCCAGCCCGGCCTTGGGCACTGCCAGGGACCCAGGGGCAGCCACAGCTTCTCTGGGGACCCTGTGCCAGGGCCTCAAACCTCACAGGGAACAATTCCTTCCCAATATCCCATCCATCCCTGCCCTGTTTCAGTCTAAAGCCATCCCCCCTTGTCCTGTCGCTCCATCCCTTGCCCAAAGTCCCTCTGCAGCTCTCTTGGATTCCCTTTAGGCTTAANCCAAAGTCCCTCTTCAGCTCTCTTGGAGCCCCTTTAGGCTTAGTGAAAATCACATTTTTACATTCAAGCCATGAATGCTTGAAAACAGAGGCTTATAAGGACATTGCTGACAAGGCCTGGCACTGCAGTAGGGCTGATGCCAGCATGGTTGGTTGGAATTATCTTGTTTTTAAGGTAAGGATTTGTATTCGGTTTTACACAGTAATGCCTTGAAAAAAAGAGGGAAAACATTACTTAGGATGAGTCATAAAAATGCTTTAAAAATGCTATTAAGATTTAAGGCCTAACGCAGATCCCATAAATCTCCTCTGCATTCTTTCACTAGGAATGACTGACTTTTATGAAAACTAGGGACTGTAAATCAAGGACCTAAATAAGGGGGGATTTTGACATGTAAATATAGATTACACATTAGCCGAGCCCAGACTTGACTGCCTCCTGGTTCCAGGGGGGCCACACAAAGCAGCCATTTATCCTCCTGAGCAGCAGCGTCGCCTTGTAAAAGCCGCTAGGCAAAAACACAGTTTATCATTCCTCTGGGGAGAAACTTCTTTTTCTGAGCAATTTGGGAAGGGGATTTGCTTGGTCTCTTGCTCAGCCCTGATTTTCTGCCTCCCTGTTCACTCATTTCTTATTTAGGGCTCTGTGTGTGTGTTTCGAGGAGATGGCATTGCTTCTGAAAGCAGGCCCGAGGCTCTCTGAACACAGATGTTGACTGGGAGGAGAAACCCAATTGGAAGGAGAAACCCAACTGGGAGGAGAAACCCAATTTGAAGGAGAAACTCATTAGAAGGAAAAACCCAACTGGAAGGAGAAACCCAATTAGAAGGATAAACTCAACTGGAAGTAGAGACCCAGCTGGAAGGAGAAACCCAACTAGAAGGATAAACTCAACTGAAAGGAGAAGCCCAACTGAAAGGATAAGCCCAGCTGGAAGGATAAACCCAACTAGAAAAATAAACCCAACTAGAAGGATAAACTGAACTGGAAAGAAAAACCCAGCTGGGAGGATAAAACCAACTGGAAGGTTAAGCCCAACTAGAAGGAGAAACTCCACACCCTGGTACACCCCCGTTTTCAGTGGACACAGGTGGAGTTTGCTGTTTCTGAAGCTGTTTTAAGCAGCAGTTTCCACTCTAAACTCTCTTTCAAAATGCCAAGAGCCCTCCATCACCTTACCACAACTACCCCTGACCATTTCCATCTCTGCCCTCAGCTCAGTCTGTCCTTGTGCCGTCTGCTCATCCCCGGCCATAACTCATCCATTGGGATCGTGCCCAGGGAACGCTCCCCTGTCCCCCCAGCTCCTTATCCGGGCAGCCCTGGCACAGCAGCTGGGCTGGCTGAGCCTTATCTGCCTCGGGCTGCTATATTTAAACAAGGAGGGCTCTTTGTGGCTGGATTAATACCAAGCAGAGCTCGTCTGGAAGCCTGGCTTTTAAAGAAAGGGCATCTATCACTTTTATGTGGCATTTCAAAGCAGAAGGCACTTAATAACACTGAGAGACAAAGGAGGGAGGCTGTCTTAATGCACAACCAGCCAGCTAATGATTAACTTCTCTTAATACTTACGAGGTTTATGTAAAAAGAGCCCCAGCAAGCTCAGTGCCACGACTGGTTCAGAGTTTGTGTGGAGGAGTTGGCTGTGCTGTCTGAAGTGATGTGAAACCTGTGTGCAGCAGGTGGGCAGGAGTACCTGATACTCTTCAAAACTGCATGGAAATAACACTCAGCAGCCTCTAAAACAGGAGGAGGAGGGTTGGGGTTAAGGCAGCAGGGAGAGAGCAGTGGGTGCAGACCAGGACTGACAAGAAGGTGTAAAAGGCTGAAAGAGAGTAGGTTTGGATTAGCTATTGGAAGGAATTCTTCCCTGTGAGGGTGGGGAGGCCCTGGCACAGGGTGCCCAGAGAAGCTGTGGCTGCCCCTGGATCCCTGTCCAAGGCCAGGCTGGACGGGGCTTGGAGCAGCCTGGGGCAGTGGGAGGAGTCCCTGCCCATGGCAGGGGGTGGAATGGGATGAGCTCTGAGGTTCCTTCCAACCCAAACCCAGTCTGTATTCATGAGAAAGACCCACAGAATTTGTTCCCCACTCAGATTAAAAGAGAGAGAGAAACTCCCCATCCTCACTCCTCCTCCAGCAGAAATATGCCTTCATATGTTCAGTTTCCTTTTAGGAGAGCATAATGCAAATGAGGCAGAAAAAGGCATTTTGACTTGCCCATGCATTTCCAGAGAGCTGGAAGTTGAAAGCCCCTAATCTGGTTTCTCATGAGGATGGTTGTTATGTGTATTCTCAAAAATAATTATTTATAAGTGAGTTCATTGTGATAAAAGTCTCTTTTTTGTCAGCTGTGAGCAGCTGTAACTTGGAATGTGCAGAATGGAAATGAGGAGATGAGTGTCTCTGCACAACGATCCCTGGGTGGGGACCTGCAGGGGAGTTTCCCTGGGCACCTTCTGGGATCTGTCTGCATCTCAGGGGCATTGCCTGGGGCACTCCAAAGGCAGCTTGGACACACTTCCCATGAGTTTTCCTGGCAGGGAATCCCAGCAAGGTGCAGCCCCTGAAGCTGCAGCTTCTCCTTACATGTTGTCCTGAACCCCTTCAGGGGTGTGTGAGCTGCTGTGACCCCAGCCTGCCCTCGGGCCGGGGGCTCTGGTTATTAAACACTTCGGCAATGTCTGTAACAGCTTCCACCCGAGGAGCCCGGCACACCCGAAGGCTCTCGTGATTAACTGCTCACTCCACACTCCGTCCCTGCAGAAAACACCTGGGAGAGCCGTGGCAGCTCTGAACACACTTTCCCAACACAAGAACGTGCTGGAGAGGGACCTGGGCTGAAATCTCATTCAAAGTGCCCCAGCAGCTCTGCTTTCCTGCTCTGCAGTTTGAGTGGCCCCTGTCTCTGGCATGATTTAAACCAAACACAGATGCCATGCCACAAAACACGGATGCCATGCCACACAGATCCAACATAACAGATCTGCTCGATGGTTATGCAGTGAGATGAAGGGCAGGTACAGGTTTAGAGTATTGCTGTGTAATTTGAAGACCTGGTTTCCAGCCATTCTTTCTCCCATTACAGAATTTTGAAGGGGGAGATTAAACCAGTCCTGCCTTTCTGTTTCACACATACTGTTATTGCTTTGTTAGACTTATTGTGCTTGAGACAAAGAAGGTTCCTCATGCACAAACAAGCACTAAAGAGTGAGCTGTGCCCCAGTGTCAGGGTCACAGTGGCCAGGCAGGTGATGTGGATAACCCATGCTGAATTATTTCCACTGAACTGAGAGCCAACAGTGGGTACAGAGCCTGCCTGAGCACCCCTGCCCTACTTTGGGGACCTCCTGCAGCACAGAGAAGTCTTTGCCAACCCTTTGAACACCTTTGTATCAGTCTCTCCTCCATACAGTTGGTGTTTAGAGAGCATTTGGTTTATTTTCCTTTTTCCTTTACAGTTTTTTTTCCAGTTGCATCCATCCTACAGCCCAAACCGCAGGTAAGTTTGTCTGTGTAACTGGACTTTGCCTTTGCACAGATTTGAAAGCAACTGAGCCAACACCAATCCTTAAGTCTTCTGCCTCCTTTCAGGCTTTCAGACACAGGTGAGCCCAAAATCACAGGGCTGCCCTGCCAGCTCTGCTGCCTGGCTGGGGTTTTACAGGGACATCACCCCCAGGTGTGAGTGACAGTTCATAAACCCCAGGAGCTGGGGCTGGGAAGGGCTGTTGGGTCACCGGTTCCATTTCCCCGCCAGGGTGGGATGTGCCACAGGTGTTTCAGGAGCGCTGTGCCAGGGGTGGCTGTCATTAATCTCTGTATTTCTGAGCCTGGGGCTAAACCCTGCTGGTTCTGAGCACCCCCAGCTTGCAGCAGAGGGAGTCCAGACTGCCCAGTTGTTCCCAGAGCTGCGACATTGCGGTTTGGAACGTGATCTCCTGTGATCACCCATCCGTGGCACCAGTACGGGGATGAGCTGGGTTGCTCACACAGGGCAGAATTTCTGCTGTTGTTGGTGAGATTCAGACAGCAGCTGTGATAACTCAATCTGGCCTTGCCTGTATTCAAATCAGAGGATTTTCCTTCTGCTACAGGGTTCTTCATTCACAGTTAAATGTGTTCTTCCCCTCCTCAGCAGTTCAGTTCTGTGCAAATCCCTAGGGCCTTTTATTAGGATATCTTTCCAGAGGACATTTCAAGCTATTCATTACTAGGTAGATATCATAACATTTTTCTTCAGCTTGCAGAATTAGGGTTATTCGGGTAATTTTTTTTCAAGTAAAAATTAAATCCTTTTACTATTTACTCTTAATGTATCTGACACAGAGAAAACAGAATTAAAGCAAACAGTAATTCAACTTTTACCACAACATGAAATCCTGTTTGCTCTCTGATTGCACATCAGCTGTTGACATTAACTGGCAGATATGCCACTTCCATGCCAGGCTTTCATTCTTGGAGCATGAGATCAGTCTGACTCTGTGAAAATAAATACTAAAGAAAACACATTCATTAAAGTGCTCGGCTCATAAAGGCCCCGTGCTCAGCAATGAGGGCAGCGAGGGGCTCGCTCAGCCCTCATTGCTGGGTGTGAGCAGGGAACCAGCCTGGTCCCGCTCCTGTCCGGAGTTACAGGACTCCAGCTGCCCCCAGCATTGTGTTTGGAATCAGTTCCTCTCTCCATATTACAAGTGCCAGTTCTTTTGCTATTTTTCAGCTGTTTCTGTGTCATGATAACCTGGCACTTCCTCGCCTTGTTTTGTTACAAAGCTGGAGATTTGTTTCTCTAGAGTTGTTTCCTTCTCTTTTTGAGCTTCCCCAAGGCCAGAAATGACCCCACAGTGAGGTCCACCCTCCTCTGTGCCCACTTTTCCTCCACAGAACCTTTTACAGAAGTGAAATGTGGCATGTGCTGTCCTTGCCTGGTGCTCAGAAGATGATGGAACATAAGCAGCATGACATAAGAAATATGAAGAAAAAGGAGAGGGAAATCCTCTCCCCCAGGGTTACAATTAAAGCTGAAAAGGGAGTTCTGAGTTGAAAGGTAGAGAAATTAATTTTGTTTCAGGTGGAGCTCCTTTTGGAGGGAAGTGTTGAAATGAGAGAGCTTTGGGGTTAAGGAAGTTTTTATGCTCAAGTAAGTGGCAGCTGAGAAATTGCTTTAAATAATTTCGGCAAGACCGGTGAGCAGGGAAATTAATTTCCTTTCAAAACGGTGTGGTGGAAAGGCAAAGCCTTGGGTTACAGCTCAGACAAAAGGGAAAAGTAAATGTTCCCCATTAAACTCCTTGTGCCTGTCCTGCTCCTGCAGACATCCCCAGGATTTACGGAGCATATGAGCTCGTTTGAAGCACCAGCTCACCCTGCCTGACCTCGCACCGAGCACCCAGCCTGACCCTGGCACCCTGCACCGGGCACCTCTCCCTGCCTGAGCCGTAACACTCCCTGAGAGATCCAGCTGATGCCTGATGGTTTTTTCCCTAAAAAAAACCAACAAACAAACAAAAAAAAACCAAAAACGAACGAACAAAAAACAAACATAAAACCAACCAAACAAAACTCCCCCAAAACCAACAAATAAACAAACAAAAAAAAAAAACCACCCCAACCCCCTTCCCAAAAAACAAAACAAAACAAAAAATTGGGCATCATTTTGCTCCTGGCTGCAAGGCTGCAACAGAGGAAATCCATCCCACCCTCAGGTAGTAGGGTTTAAATCACTCAGATCAGCCTGCGCATCCAAGGCTTCCCCTGGAGACCAGACAGCAGCCAGGATCTGCTGAGCAGGCCAGAGCTCGTGGGAGGCTGGGAGGCTGCAGCTCCTGCCAGTATTTCCCCGAAGCTGGGAAATGGGGAAAATGCAAAGTGGTGCTCTAATTCCAATGCAACTGAAGTGCAACATCGTTCTGCAGAGGACTGAGTGGGAAATGTATTCTTCACAAAGTCAAAAGGCTTTGAAAGACCAGGGGGCTTGGGTTTATTAATTATTTGGTTCTCAAAGCTAACCTCCTTTGGGTGTCTAGGCAGTAAGGCTATAGAGAGAACAAATTAAAAACTCTCTGAGAAAGAGAAAGGATTCTATCTGTGAAAATAATTCAGTTTGGTGTTGTACTATCTGAGTACAGGTCATATTTTCTGTCCCAACTGTTTCAAAAACTAATTTTGAAAGTATTTCACTCACTGTTTTAGCATCTGAGAGCCAAATCTGAAAAGACTTCAATGAAATTTAAGCCAAATTAAAAAAGAACAAAGCTGACTGAGGTGACATTACATGGAATAAATTCATTCCAAGCTAACAACCTCCAAATGATGTTACTCTCTAGTAATGATAAACACGAACCCACATTTCAGTTTTGCTGTTCTTTATGTCCGTATAATTATATTCAGAGTTTCTCCACTCTGAACATGAAGTTCCATCTGGGCTACTACAGTAGTATTAGAGAATGTAGTTTCTCTCTTATTTAAGCAATACAGTTTTTACCAAAATTTGAACATAGCCACAAACTTATGAGCCATCCAATGCCTCTGGATCTTTTTATATAGATATTTTGATATCTTTTAACATATTGAAGAAGTTTCTTCTATTTTCCCCTTTCATCTACTATTTCTGTGCTGCAAACCTCTACTGTTCCTACATTTTTGCTTCTTTCCTTTTCCATCTCCCACTCTCCTTAACACAGATCCCCTGTTCCTGGCTCAGCGCTTCCCCCTGCCCATCCCAAAATTTCATCAATGGGGATGCAAAACAAAGTAGAATGTGCTGGGTTTTTTTAAGGGCAATTATTTCAAATGCAGTTGACCCGTGCTTTGTGGGGGAAAATACAATTTTCAGACTTCTAAATAAGGGGCTAGGACAGTGTATCTTATCATGAGAACACCCACCATGCCTGAGGTAAAAAGAAATGAAAATATAAGCAAGATGAAAGCTTCCTGAGTACTTGTGGTCTGAAGACCAAGGTATCCAGGGGGAAAAGATGAATGAGAGAGATTGGAAATAGAGAGTTATTCATTAATTTATCAACATAGATTATTTCTTGGGGAGGAGGGGGGAATTCATTTAGAGGAATTAGACGTGATATTATCTGAGGAGACACAAAATACTAAAATACGTGAGAACTTTACCTTTCAGGTACCTCCTGCAATTAAGGAAATATATTCAGTTAGCAGCCTAATTTCAGGAATATGGACCAGGCTCATTAGTCTGTGCGTGACCAATCCATTATCACTGGAAGGATTTTGTCTGCTTAGAGCTGCTCTTGTGAAACTTCTATTATTGCCACTACAATGCTGGAAATCATAAAAACCAGAGGATTTAGGGCTCCTATGCATACAACATCAGTGCATTGAAAGTCCTCGTTCCGAGGTCTCCATGCTGCTTCGAATGAACCCAACTGGAAGCGAACGACACAGGATTTCTGCACGAATGGCAGGAACATGCTTTACAGAGCTTTTGGCTACAAAGATGTTCACTTCAAGGCATCTATTGTACCAAAAATACAAAGATTTCCTTTTTTCCAGCAGGCAACCAGGACAAGAATGTTCAGACTTGTGTCCTATGGAAGCTGTAGAGAATCGCTGGAGGTCAGGAGCACCCTGGTTCTTCTGCAGAAACCAGAGCTGTTGCCAGTGCTAAACTTTTCTGTGAAAAAGAAACTTTTTAAGCTCTGCAGCCGAGGTAGGAGTTATTGCACGAGCCACGAGCTGTTGAAAAGTTGGGATCCTCTGCCAAACTTGTTGTCTGGTTCAGGTAGAGAGGCAGCCCCAGGCAGCAGCTCTTCCCCCCGACTTGTAGCTGGTGGGTCTGGTGGGCTCTCAAGTCCTCCTTTACCTCCCTCCACGCACGAGAGGCACAGGACCCACCGTGTTGTCAGGCAGAGTGCTGGAAATATGAGGTAAAATGTTTATTTTCCAGCAGCAATTAGGTGTGAGTGAGGCCCTGTCTGTTCTGGGCTCTGCTTCTAAAGGAACGGGCTCGAATTTGGCCCTGCTGGCCTACCCAGGGAATGACGATATTTGAAGGTAAAAACCCAGAGTTTGAGAAGCAGCATCCAAATATCTCCCAGTGGCTTCTAAGCCATATCTTGAAGAAAAAACCCAGCCTTACGCTGATCCTATAATAAAATTAACAGATATTAAATGAAAATTAATTTTAATTAATGTAGATTAGCACTGTCCAATATAATCCTCTGGCTTCCAGAACACTTTGAAAGTCCAACTCAACTATTAGATCACAATAAGAATTGAGAAGAAAATTGTGTACAGCCTCCACCTACATTAGGCTGGAAGTATTCTGGGTCTGTTTCCTATGCCCTGCTTTCGTTGCTTCTTTTATTTTGGTTGCTTCACGGGGTATCAGTAATTATTATGGAAGCAAAATGAAAATAAATCTCAGTTTTTCCAAGAGGTTATAGGAAGTATAGACTCATAGCCTCAGAAACCTTACCAAATTCATGTCAGCTACACAGCCTGTGACCGCAGAAGTGTTTTAGGAAATTTTCTTTCATTTGTCTTAATTTTAGGTACCGTGAGGTGCTTAACGAGATGCTGTGTGCGATGCTGAGGGGCTCTGCCTCTCCTTCACAAGTGCAATTAGCTGAGACAGGCTGGGGTTCGTGCAGTTGTCGGCAGGGAGGCTGAGGAGGCGCAGGTGGGCGAGCAGGAGGTGCCAAGTATCACAGAGAGCTCCTGGAAAGGGAGGTTGGGGCAAAAACCATAACCACATCCTGCGGTCACCTTTCCCCGCTCCGAGGGGAGCCTGGCTGTTCAAAGCCTCCCCTTGTACCCAGGGCCTTCCCAAACTCTGTAAAACAGCCTCTGCCTCGGCGTGGGTGGGCGGTGAGAGCAAAGGCAAACATCCAGCAGTGCCAGGGTGGGTTTTTTAAAGCAGTGGGCGAGATGAGCCTCAAAAGGAGCGACCACAACGATGTGGGAAACACCTGCCAGCCCTCCTTGCGTGAGAGTCCCTGCGGTGGGACCCAGCAGGAGCGCAAAGCCCACTTGCAAGTTCCCTGCAAAGCTGCTGCCACAACATCTGTGAGGCAGGAAAGAAATGCACCCATTTATTTACTGGTGGTGTTCTCTTGGTACAGATGAGTTGGGCACGCACCAGGCACCGTGGTGTGAGTGAAAATCACCTCCCCATCATCACCAGGGAGCTCAAGGACCAGGACAAGGGCCCAAGGGGATGGCTGTCCCCTCCAGAGCAGCCCAGGATGGCACAGCTGCACCCACGGGTGTGGCACAGCACTGGGTATTTACCTGGGGTGCTTTAAGACATCTCTCTCAAGATTTCTCTGCTGAGAACCTCTCAGGGATGCCCAGAGGCCAAGCTGACAGCACATTTCTGTCAAACACACCTTGTGTGCTGTCATCTGATGTCTTGAAAACATCACCTCCAGTGGGGAGGAGACAGACTCGTTCCACAGGAACAAGTAACTTGGTACAACAAGAGTACAACCAGTCCTAGATCGAGGCCAGAAGGGAATATTTGACTTCCTATGTAATCCAGGGCACACTGCATTATTCCACGAAAGGATATGTCTTAGAAAGACATCCGCTTGTGTTTGAGTTTGAAGTGATGGGGAAACCATGCATGAGAAGTTCTTGCAGTAACTGACTGCTACCGAGGAAAAGTCATCACCCATTTCCCACTTTGAATTTATGTGGCTTCAGCTTCCAGTCTTTCAGTCTGTCTTTGTTTAATATGTTGAGGGTTTTTTGAAAAATCCTCTAAAATCAGATATTTTTTTTTTTACATTTCACTCTAAATTAGGGTCAAAATCGTGGCAGGTCACTTTTGGAAGTTTAAATAAGTCTAGCTCCTACAGTTATTCAGAATTTTCTAGAGGTCATATTATTCTTTCATCTGTGTTTTGGCCTGTCTCCAGCGTTTTGGTAACGGGAGTAACACATACATTTCTTCCAGATTAGGTCTTTTAATTTCTTATTCCCTCTATATTTCTCTATAAACTTGCTGCTGGGTTGTAGTGTGGCTGACACCTTCCCAGCTGATGAGCTGCCATGAGGAACAGCACACTTGGCGAGGCAGGGGAGCTTCTGCTGCAGCCCAAGGCTCCGGGAGAAATTAAAGGAAAACAGCCCCTTCTCCCTGGGTGTCCTGATCCTCATGAACACAGCCAAGAGCGCAGTAAATTAGAATAAATAGCCTCACACCGAGGCAGCCCCGTGCCCACAAAGGGGGTTCAGTGCTGGGAGAAAGTTGGATTTTATTCATCTGCATCTGCAACAGCTCAGGAAAACGCCACGGCTGAGTACAGTGCTGGTTGGGAATGTCACTGCAGCCCTGTGAAACCCATCCCAGCAGAGGTCTGGAGCCATGGTGTTGCAAAATATAGTAAGTTTGAAATTTTTTAACTCAGTCAGTCTTCACACTCACAGAATAAACAGGGTGGAGGCCTGATGAGTTTAGCACCTCAACAGCCTGGGAGCAGCACAGGAGATACACAAGAGAGAACAACCAGCAAAGGCTGTTAACAAACCAGCAACACCAGACAACAGCCCTGGTGGAGCAGGAGTCACCTATCCCGGGAAAGGACTGATCAGAGAACCAAGCAATCAAGACATAATTAACATCAGAAGCAAAGAAGATCTGTAACCAATAAAAAACCAAATACTCAGAACTCCGCAACTTGGAACCAATGAACATGGAACCAATTGATCTCTGTGGGTTTTTACTGTAGAAAGTTTGGGAAAAATTGGGTAAGATTTATGTGCCATGGAATGATTTTCTCTGCACACCTGGGCTGTGTGTGGATGAAATGATTTCTGTGGCACATCCTGGCCAGAACACCGCCCTGGCCGGAAATAAAGCAATGCCTTGATTCTCTAACTCTAAAAATGTTGCTGGAGAGTTTTTGTTTTTCCCGCAGTTTTCAGTGACAGTGGCAGGAGCACAGCTCGGAGCTGCGGAGGTCTCAGACCCCAGAGGGCGTTGGTTTTGTCAGAAGGCTTTCCCTGGACTCTGCCTGCAGGACCAGCACGGATCTGCATCACAATTTAACAGGCTACTCTCTCCCCCTGATCCCAGCAAACCGGAGGCTGTGCAGCCATGGGTGGTGTGGGAGGAATACTAAGGGAAAAACAACTGCAGAGCCCCTGGGCTGGTGGGGCATTGGGTGATATTTCCCCACAGAGACACTCTACAGCCATGTCCCCCAACAACAAAACTTTTTGGGATGTAAAAAATACATCCCTGCCCTGAGCTGGCTGAAGCTGATCTGAACCTTTACAGGCTTAAACCCCTGGTGGGAAGAGCAGAAAATACCTTTGAGATCGCTGAGTGCAATCAGTGCCCCTGCCCTCCCACTGCCCCATGTCCCCAACTGTCACATCTACAGGGCTTCTAAATCCCTCCATGGGTGGTGATTCCACCACTCCCCTGGCCAGCTGTGCCAGGGCTGGACAACTCTTCCCATGAAGAGATTTTTCCTGATCTCCAGTCTAAATCTCCCCTGGCACAATCAAGAGACATTTTAACATGATTCCTGTATCTCCTTACATTCAGATTTCCTTTGATCTTTAAATAACCCGTTGCTACCCTTCAGGGGGCTTTCTCAGTCCTGCAGAAGTGGAAGAAAAATGGGGTTCTGGCTCTCACGCTGTGAGTGAGACTTTTCAACGTTCTCGTTTCAAGATCTTTTCAGAGAGCGTGACCCAGAAAATATCAGGCTTTATCTTCATCGAGCTCTCAGTGACAATCAGGAGCAAACCCATCCTTTCAGCGCTGCGCCAGATAGGCTGGATTGGATAATAATTGCAAGGTAATAAATAGATTATCCCAGGATGCGATTTTTATGAGTTTGCTTTTCACAGAAGAACACTTAACACACATCATTGAGCTACTACTGCTTTTCCTCTGTTTTCTCAGAAAAAAACACAAAACCTCCTCTTATTTGAATAATATCAAAAATATAAAATTAAAAAGTCTAAAGGGATGATCTGAGGCTGAGAATACATTTACACACCCTGGGATTTTGATAGGTTTAAAAAACGGATCAAATATCTAATAATTTCCAGGTTTCCTTTTGACTTGAGAAAATGGCTTTTGTATGTTTGAATTGATATTTCACTGTAAGAAAGAAAAAGCAGTGTGTCTGTCTCCCATCCTGGGATGTGGGTTCAGATCATCTTTTGTGATTTGCTCGAGTGTTTCCAGTGTCCTGCAGGAGTCAGAGACTCTCTCTTCTCAAAGGTGGCTCTCTCAGGTATCCTGCCCGCTTCTGTTGTGCTGTAGAGAGGTGTGCAGAGCTGTGTCTGTGTCCTGTAGAACATGGAATTCCTGGAATTCCCAGTCCAAGGACTAATCTCTGAGCTGGCAGAGGCAAATCAAATGTCCCAGCAGTAACGGGACATTATTCTTGTCCTGCTGTTGCTCCTGGGATGGTGTGACCATGGGCAGTGTTGCAGCCGGTGCTGTACACCACAGCAACGGCAAATCAAAAAAGAACAATAATTCTGAAAGCATCATAAAAAATAAATAAGGATATGAAACAATTCCTTTTTCTCTTTAGACTCTGCAGATTGTTCTCGAGTTGTAGCAGTGACATGATAACGATCTGCTCCGTGGGGAGGAGAAAATGTTTCAGGGGACGTGCTCTGGGGAAATGTTCTTTGCTCAAGGAGCACTGAAGTTGTGTTAACACAACCCTCAAAGCGAAGGGGCTGCTCTCGTGTAGGAGCTGCAGAAAATGGCAGATTTGTGCTCATTACGCTGCAGACAAGCAGAGAAGCGATTTAAAATGTTGTCTAAATTCCTTCAGTCTGACAGGTGGGTGATTGCTCTGTTTGGATTAATGGGCCATTACTGCAGGATGTCCCCGCAGGCTGAGCTTTTGTTCCTTCCCTCCTGGCAAGCTGCAGCACGATCCAAGCCCGCGAGTGCCAAAAGCATCGTTTCCATCTCCCCCGGTGTCGCACAGCCGAGCGCTGGAATGTCAAACAAACCAAACCCATCCCGCGGCAGACAAACTCCTGAGTGCCGGTACTCGAACGCGCACTTAGGAAGGAAAAGGGCATTTCTGCCTTTTTGCACAGAACCTGGTGCCTTTGTTGTGTTAAACTGGTAATATTTGTTATCAAATGCACGGAAAGATCCTGATCAGTAACGAGAGATGGGACAATAATAAAAATACAGATGACAGCACCACTGATGCCAAAAGCCAGCAAACTTCACCGTGGGTTTGGATCCTGCTGGTGAGGGCTGGGTCTGTGTCTGGGCTCACTGGAGCCCTGCACGGGGACCACTTTCCCCTTCCCCACCCGCAATTCTGCTCCTCTGTCAGGGATGACAGGCCAAGAGCATCCCCGGGAGAGCCGAGCCGCCTCCAGCCGTGCTTCTCCTTTGTGGATCAAATGGCAGGAACTGGAATGAGCCCTCCTCAAATTCTCTCCCAGGATCTCCTCCAGGCAAAACTTTGAGGTTTGCATAACTCTGAAGAGTAATCTGACTTGACTTTGGCAATGAAGGAGAAGCCTCTGGTTTGTGCCAAGAAAAGATATATTTCTTTTAAGTAGCATTTTTCATTTCTAATATGTCACTTCTGTCTTCCCAGGTTTTTTTTCTCTTTCTGACATTCCCCTCTTTTAAGGATATTTTTACATATTCTGTTCCAGGCATGCTGCGACAAGAGCAAGATATGTGCAGTAGTTTGAGAATGCATCAATTTGGAGTGGTCAAAAAAACATTTCAGTTGCTGGTCTGAATGTGTTGTTGAAAACTGAAGGAGGATATAAATAAATGGAAAAACCAATTTTCCTTTGTTTCTTGAAGTACTCCCAGAAGCTTCAAGGAAGACAATCCAAAAGAAAGAAAAACAAAATTAAATAAAATAATATCCTTTGCAATTAATAGGTAAAAATGTGTTTTTAATACAATGTAGCACATTGCCAGAATAGAAGTAAAGCAGCTATCATCGTTTTTGATCAAGGCAAAGAATTTGTGTGACACTTTTCATTTTCTCTTATGAGAAAGTTCAGATTGGAGCCAACTACAGCCACAGGGATGCCAAAATGTTGAACCTTCTGCCTTTAGAACTTCGTGCTAACAGTTACCAGAAGGGTTTGTTCGGGACCTATAAGATCTGAAAGCTTCAAGAGACAACTTTTGCCTCAAAAGTGGATGTTTATTTACTAAAAAAAAATAGATTTTAAAAAAAGTTGTGCACATATCTTCTCAGTGATAGAGTTGTGGCTGCTCCTTGCAACGGTTCTCATGGTGGGTTCTTTTGAAACCCTTGGCTGCAGAAAGCTCTGTAGTGATAATCTCAGATTCCTGCTGCTCTGGTGTGTCTCAGAACATCACAGATATGCTCTGCCTTTAAGCAATCATCCTCCCCTCATTCAGGCTTTCATCTTTCTGGGAGAAGAAGGAGCAAAGAGCCTGGCTGCACATCACGTATTGACACCCAGAACTGTCAGAGGGGCCGCAGCGAGAGGGGAGCTGCTGGGACAGGCTGGAAGAGCTGGGCTGGGTCCCATCCATCACTGCTTACAGCTCTGAGAGCCCGGAGAAAATCACCCAGCTCCGGGCTCTCCTCTCCTCTCCTCTC
>VYZT01024943.1:0-57505 GCA_013400735.1 Pomatostomus ruficeps | reverse complement strand
CATGGATAGTTAGCTAAAACATGGCCACGTCTACAACAGCATGCGTGAGAAAGTATTACACCAAAAAAAAACATTGAAAAACTGCAAAACTCAGGACAACATGGCTGCTCTGCTGGGAGATGTCCCTGCCCGTGGCAGGGCTGGAACAGGAGCTTTAAGGTCCTTTCCAACGCCCATTGTGTGATTGTGGGGATTCATTTTCGGGGTGACTGAGCGCAGCAGATGGGTGGTGTGGGAGGAGGTGACCAGAGTGGGGTGTCAGCTCTGGCTTGGGGTTGCTGCGGGCGGCTCTGCTGAGTCAGAGCCGTTCTTTGGGTCCAACTCTGCTTTCTCCCCCCGCAGCGGCACCGAAGGCGGCCAAGCCCCCGGAGGAACACCTGAAGGCCGAGAACCTGCAGCTCTCCAACTCCTTCAACTACAGCGTGCTGCAGCACCTGGGCCAGTTCCCCCCGCTGATGCCCAACAAGCAGCTGGTGGAGTCCAACAGCAGCAGCCCCCAGCCCGCGGGCGGCACCAAGCCCGTCATGTCCTACGCCAGCGCCCTGCGGGCTCCCCCCAAGCCCAAACCCCCTCCTGAGCAGACAAAAAAGAACAGCGACCCCCTGTCCTTGTTTCAGGAACTTAGCCTAGGTAGTTCATCAGGTAGCAATGGCTTTTACTCCTATTTTAAATAATCAGATTATTTTTTTTAGAGAGAATTTAATTTTTATTTGTGTCGGTAGATCTAAGATAGTCGGGGCTTCACCTGTAGTTGCAAATATTCCCTTTGTTTATATTAGTAAATATATCCTCACTTAATTGCTTTGCTGCTAGACTTGCAACTAATTTTTTTTTTTTTTTAATTATATTCCATTATTTTGCATTTTTTGATGTGGGTCGGGTTTTTGGAAGCTTTTCTGTAGGAAAACACACACGTGTTATTTTTTAATTTGTGTAATGTTAATGATACGTTGCATTAAACTAGCAGCTGAGAGATTACCTGTACAACTTGAAAAAAAGGAAAAAAAAAAAGAGGAAAAAGAAAAAAAAAAGGAAAAAAAAAAGTTTGTCTAAATTGTATTTAAGAAGATTGTAAGTAGCATTTACATTTATTCAATAACATTAGCATACTATGCTGGGTTTCTGTACCAGAAATGGCCAGTTAATGTAAAAATGTATGTTATTTCTGCTTAAACTCATTTAATTTTTTTTTTTTTTTAAATAAAGGTGCAGCATCTTCTAAATAATTTCAGTTTTATCAGCTTTTTTGTGAAGGGATGCTGCATTCTCAGACTTTTATAGTTTTAGATTCTGTATGATGTGGTATTGTATTTTCCATCCACTGTAGGGTAAGTAAAGGCATTCTTTGCAGACACCTATGCCATTGTTTGGAAACATTCAGATAAAAGTATTGGTATACTTTAAAAAAATAATAAAAAAAAATCGAAAAAAGAAGAAAAAAAAATTAACAAAAAACCCAAAAAAACTCTACATTTTATTTTTGGACAAGCTAGTAATATAAGCTTGTTTGAAAAGTTAATTTGATAGGTTTTTTAAATGAATCATGAAGCTGAAAATAAATTTTTAGGTATGTTGGTGCTTAGTAGATTTAATAACTATTTTAAAAAAAATGCGTGAATTTAGTAAAATACTTTTTTGTTTGTTTGTTTAATTTTTTTTCCACTATGCATGTGTAAATGTTTGTAATCTGGCTTTTTCCTCCCCTCTTCTCCAGTGGTATAAAGAATTGTGCCGCTTTAATTTTTTTTTTTTTTTTTTCCGGTAAAACTTTTGGTACATTATTTGATGTTTACATTAAAATGTGACATTATACAAGGAAATTCAGATATTTTGCTAACTGTTTTGTTTGAGGAACATCATTAAAGAAGAGATTTAATGTTTGTCAAAGCTGTATCCAAATTAATCTAAATCTTCTGGGGATCAGAGTGGTTACCAGGTTATTTGTCTCCATGAGCTCTGTGAAGTTCTCCATGAACCTGGCCCTTAAGGAATCCAGTCTGAAAAAAGTAATTATGGGATATTTAAAAAAAAAAATAATTAAACAAGTGTGAATGAAAACTCAGAAGATAAAAACTTTGTGGATAAAGTTTTCTGGTCTTGCACACTGTCCCTGCCTTGTGCCCAGGGAGCTCCTGAGGGATTTGTGGAGTTTCTCCTTTATTTCTCCTTAGTCCTCCTTTGAAACTTGAAATAACTTTCAATCTGGGAACTGTTTTACAGGGGTGAGCTGGGTGTAGTTCAGAGTTCCCCCACGTATTACCTGTGAGGATTGAACCTTTACAGCTCTGTGGGGGCGATTTCCGAGTTTCGCAGCTGTCTGTCCGTGGGACACCGTGCGGGGGAGCAGCGGCTGCTGCTCTGTTCAATCAGATTTTTGCTCTGGTTACAATCAATCAGGTTTATTTCTGTGCATTTGACTTCGTGTTTTAAGACAAGGGTCATTATGTAATGGGGTTGATTTAAACTCAGTACACTGCAGAGGTTTGCGTATAAATTTTTTATGATAAATCTTTGCTGGGTGATGATTCAGAAACTTATCTGAAAACCTTTTTTCCTTCTTTCTGCTGTAAAGCAAAGCCTGTGTAACTCATTAATTTATTTCCTGATGTTGTACCAAACGAACGATGCTGGGGATGGGGACAGCCCCTGCCAGGTTCTGCTCAGCACCTCAGCACGGGGCATCGAACCCAGACGACCCAAAACCGAGGAGAGGCCAAATTCTGCAAACTTGACTCAAGGAAAACTGCTGATAACTGGGTGTTTGCCAAGCTGCTGGCTGCAGGAATCAGGCCAGGGGAGTTCACCTGCAGGGGCTGGAAGGGCACCTCGCATTTGGGGTTTTGGCAGAGCTGTGCCAGGTCTCCCCATGGATCCGTGCCCTGAGCAGAGTCCTGGGGGAGAGGAGAGGTGGGAGCCAGGGGAGGAGGAGCAGGGCTGGCAGAGCAGGGGGCATCCAATGCCCGTCACGTCCCCGAGGCAGCATTCTGTAATTTCAGGGTTTCACTCAGTTCTATGGAGCAGCCTTTTGATTCTGTTCACCATTTAATATTGAATATTAAACCAATAAACATCACTTGTTAATTTACTGCTATCTGTCCATCAGTTAAGGGGAGGTGGTCCCACCTCACCGCACTTCCTTCCGTTCCACACTGGTATTTTATCTGCACTGAAAATATTACAGACAAAAACTCATTTTCTCTCTGCCTTAGAATTTCGATTCTTTAATTTTATGAAAACCCCAGCTGGTTTTGGTGCTAAATTTTCCTAAGTGCTCTCACCCAGGAATTGGAGGATGATATGATAGAGATGATCTGACTTGAACAGCTTTGGCATGAGTCATTTGGATTTCTTGGAGTTATTTTTTTCCCAAAAGATTATTATTTTATTGAAATGTCTTGTCTGGCCATTGTATGTCACGTATACAGCCCTGAGTGAGATCTTTGGTTTTTGGAGTAAATTATCCAATGTTTACTGAAGTCACATTTAGAAAACCCCAAAACTGTATTTTAAGCTCTCCTAGGGCTTCAATCAAACTCTTATTAAAATGAAATTAAGCCTTACAGATGGCTCCAGTGGGCCCTGCTCAGGCTGCACTGTAAATATGGACCTGTTGCAATTACAGGGAAAATTAAAAATTGAGTTTGTTTTATTATTATTATAAATTATCTCAGTTTGGGGGAGATGAGTGGAGGCTGGGGCATCTGCATCTCCTGGGTATTGGGTGCCTTGTCTCTTCTGCTTCAGTTCATGCCAAATCCCATCTCCTTGGCCAGGAATAAACTCCCCTTTGTTGTCTGTGGAAAATGTGAGTGACAGATCTAAATTTAGTAAGTTTGTATTTAATATCAAGAATAATTTCTGGTGTTGTTTTCTTTAATTCCAGATTTTCATGAGAAAAATATGGATGCCTCCTGCGGGGTGGTCAGTGTGGTGATAACAGCTAATGAAGAATGAAGGGAAAGATTTGAAAGGAAATAATTACTTGGATTCTGAAAATAATTCTAAAAAACATTTTTCTTTTTTTGCAATTCAGAGAGAGCCTCCACCCTTTGAAAAGCCACTTAGTGAGTGCAGCTGGGAGGTTTTTCTGTGTGCATTTGAAGGCTGAATTCTTGTGACACGGTGAGCTTTCCATCCTGGCTCAGGAGCAGCCGGCGGTGATGCCAGCACAGCCTGACCTGGGGCTGGATCCGAGGTACCCCTGGCACCTCCTGGCGCTGCAGGACCTGCCCTGGGTCACCTGGGTTGTGGTGAGGGACGTAGAGGTGCTTATGCAAGGCCTGGGTTGCTCCTGGCCCTGGTCCTGAGCTGCCAGCCTGTCCTGGAGGAGCGGCCAGCTCGGGCAGAGGCTCCGTGACCCATCCCTGCCTCTCAGTGCCCTGCAGCCCGTCCTGGCACATCCCTGCCTGGCACATCCCTGCCTCTCTCCTCAGTGCCCTGCAGCCCATCCTGGCACATCCCTGCCTCTCCTCAGTGCCCTGCAGCCCGTCCTGGCACATCCCTGCCTCTCCTCAGTGCCCTGCAGCCTGTCCTGGCACATCCCTGCCTCTCCTCAGTGCCCTGCAGCCTGTCCTGGCACATCCCTGCCTCTCAGTGCCCTGCAGCCCGTCCTGGCACATCCCTGCCTGGCACATCCCTGCCTCTCTCCTCAGTGCCCTGCAGCCCATCCTGGCACATCCCTGCCTCTCCTCAGTGCCCTGCAGCCCGTCCTGGCACATCCCTGCCTCTCCTCAGTGCCCTGCAGCCTGTCCTGGCACATCCCTGCCTCTCCTCAGTGCCCTGCAGCCTGTCCTGGCACATCCCTGCCTCTCAGTGCCCTGCAGCCCGTCCTGGCACATCCCTGCCTGGCACATCCCTGCCTCTCTCCTCAGTGCCCTGCAGCCCATCCTGGCACATCCCTGCCTCTCCTCAGTGCCCTGCAGCCCGTCCTGGCACATCCCTGCCTCTCCTCAGTGCCCTGCAGCCTGTCCTGGCACATCCCTGCCTCTCCTCAGTGCCCTGCAGCCTGTCCTGGCACATCCCTGCCTCTCAGTGCCCTGCAGCCCGTCCTGGCACATCCCTGCCTCTCCTCAGTGCCCTGCAGCCTGTCCTGGCACATCCCTGCCTCTCCTCAGTGCTGTGCAGCCCATCCTGGCACATCCCTGCCTCTCTCCTCAGTGCTGTGCAGCCCATCCTGGCACATCCCTGCCTGGCACATCCCTGCGTCTCTCCTCAGTGCCCTGCAGCCCATCCTGGCACATCCCTGCCTCTCTCCTCAGTGCCCTGCTGCTCCTGGGCCCTCCAGGCACTGCTGGTGTTCTCTGAAAGCCCCGAAGTGCCGGGGTTGTGCCAGGAGGAGCCTCAGCAGTGCCAAGCTCCTGGGAGCCCAGAGTGGGTCCTGGGGACCATTCCCCTCCCTCACCCTTGGTGCTCACGGGGCAGCTCCCAGTGTTTCCACAGGACAGCTCAGGAATGGCTGTTTGGTGAAAGCTGTGTGGTTACCACCAAGGCCCCAGCATCCTGATTTTCTCCTGGAGGTTGATATCCGATACAGTTTGTCCTGGGTTTTTAATTGCACGGGCTGTGGTGCTGCTGGCCCTCTGCAGGGTGTGAGTCCTGCCACCGCCTGCGAACCCCGTGAGTGCCATTCCCTCCTTTGATTAATTAACGTTTTGTTCCCAGATTTGTCAAGTTCAGCTGGTTTTTTTGCAGAGATTGTGCTCTCTAAGCAGTTCTTTAGCGATGTGTGTAGCACCTCAGTGCTATAAGTAGCACCAAGAGCAGTGTTTGACCACTCCAGATTTTCTTTTGAGACTGAACTCGGGCATATCAGAACCCGCACATTTCCAGGGCAGTGAGCCCACGATGCTTCATGCTCTGCCCATATCATCCTTCAGCTCTTTTGTTTTGTTAGTTTTTAAAGTTTCTAGTTTTCCTAGAAAAACTGCAGACAATTAACTTGTCAAGACAGATGGTGATGATCTATGGTGCCTATAAAAATTTGCACATCGTATTCCTTGACATGAAATATGGGCTATTTCTGTTGGTGTAGCAATACTTGCGCCAGTCTCTTCTCGCTGGCTGTGTCAGGGAGCAAGGGCTGAGTCCTTCTAAATTTGTTTTGTTCTTCCATTCAAGAGAAGCAAAAGGATTTGCAGCAGCAGTGGAAATGTCAGTTCGGTGTGGGGGTTTTTTGGCAACTTCAGCTGAGAAATGCTGAGGAGTTTTTACCTCATTAAGGATTAATAGATGCTTCTGACAAATTACAGAAAATGCTCTGTGATATGAATTATCCAAGACTGGTTAAAAGATGTTGTCAGTCCCTTTTCCAGAAGACTTGGCTTCCTGCTGGAGGGTAAATACCTCAGCAAGACCAGCTGTAGAGCCACCGAGGTGCCCCCAGTGAGACTGGAGATACTGGGCACGAAGCTGAGCCAGAGCCTGGGGTGCAGCCTTGCCAAACAGAATTGTGCTGCTGCTTCTGTTGCACAGAAAATGGCCCAGAAATCCAAGTTTCATCCCTTCTCTGCATTTCTTTGTAGAAAGCAGCAAAGCAGCTCAGCGTCTGCTGCAGAGTGGGCATGTGTGATGTCTGCATGCCTTGGATTTATGTTCAATAGCTTCAGTGGAGCCCGAGCATCGATCAAGTGTGACAAAGCAACGACAATCTCATCCTCTGCTTCAGTCAAAACAAAGTTGTGACGCTCTTTTCTCGTCCCTCGGTGACAATGGAGAGGGGAAATAATTGGAATGGATGCTTTTAGAGCAGGTCCCACTGCTGTGAGTGGTTTATGGCACGGAGCAGCGCGGTGCTGCTGCAGTTGAGTTCTGAAGTCGGGCAGTGCTGCAAGGGGCACCGTCCCGCCGCGGGCAGGGCGAGCGCGTTTGGAATGAACCTTAGGCTGAGCTTTATTCTCTAACAGCTTCTGCCCGTGGTCAGGTTCCTGGCATGTGACTGCACAACTGCAGCTCTGGCTGGAGCCCAGGGGCTCCACGTGAATCCCCAGGGCCCTCCCCAGGGCTGGCAGTGGTGCAAACTTCTCCTGGCTCCTGTAGCGGGTGTGTTCCTCAAGAGCTGCCAGGCCCAGGTGAGAAAAGGCCCCTCTGCAGCAGGGCCAGGGCTCTCATTGCAGAGGGGAAAATTCCCAGAGCTTTGGGACTTCCTGGAAATCATTTCCACAGCTGTCAGAGTGAGGAGAAAAAGGTGATGGCCGCAAGGAAGTCACCGAGTGGAAAGGGATCGGTGAAAAACCAAGTAAGTTAGTAAATACCTGTGCCTTTGTAAACTACATCAGGGTGATCAAACTCCTGAGCATCCTGCATGTGCTGGCTCTTCCCAGGTTTGCCCTAAAGGAGATTGGGGGTGTTCCAGGGTTTCTGGCTGAAATCCTCTCTTGTGCTCCCATCTGTGCTCCTTGTGTGCTGAGCTCTCCTCTCGCCTGTGCCGGGCTGTGCCTGCGGTACCTCGCTGCAGATGAAGGGTGTTCGAGCTCAGCTCCCTGCTAAACAGGCAGTTTTCTTCTTCAGGGTTGCTTGTCTGACACCTTTTCTGCACATTAAATTCACACAACACGGCATTTAAAAACAAGGGAAGCAGATTCTCTCCACGCCTCACAGCAAATCTTACATAAACAAAAACCTTCACGTCTTCTGCTGCGCTGACTGGGATTTAATGCTTGGGCTTTGGCAGACTGGAGCAGCCCAAATCTCAGCGCTGTGACTCGGGCAGTGCCCTGGGGCACCTCTCTGGGGGTGTCCTGAGGAGGGGACAGGGCTGATGTTGGATTAGGGAGTGGCAGATGCCCAAGGGACCTGTGGCCGATGGTGTCCCTGAGTCTGGCAGGAGCAACGCTCAGGATTTCATGGTGGCTGCTGATGGTTCCTTGTTCTGCAAACTGATTTGCCTCTGCCTGTTTCCCACTCGGTTCTTTGGCTGTGTCCCAAACCCACGAGTGCTCCTGGTGGATCTGTGGCAGCTGGGTTCCCATCCCCGTTTGGCTCTGGTGACTCCCTGCCGGTGAGGATGTTTCCTTCACATTTTCATGGTGCATCCCTGGGGTTCTGGTGGCTCTTCCCTGCTGTTTGCTCAGCTGAGGGAATGAAAACTGGCACTGGTTACAGCTCCCCCTCCAACATTATATTCCTTTTCCTTTATGAAGGCCAATTGCTTTTATTAACTCTCTTAAAACACATTATCGGCTCTCTGGCAGAACAAACCTGCTGCAGGAGCGGGGCCCTTCCCACCGTGAATACCAACGACCGATTTAATGGACAGGTCCCTCTTCAGCAGTTCTTAATACCTGGGAGAAGAAAATGAAGTTATCCACGCGCTTCTCAGCCTGGCAGGGACCGTGCAGAGTGGGGAATGATCCCAAAGCCTCAGCCTGGAGCAGAGAGAGAATAAACCCCAGCGAGGTTTAAGGGCTTTAGGAGGCATCTGGCTGAGCTGCCTGAGCTCTGGCTGTGGGTGTCAGATCCCGAGGCTCTGAGCTGTGTTGTTTTCTCTGCCGCATGAGTAGAGCAAGCCCAGAGAGGCTGTGAAACCTTGGATCCAGGCCAGACCCCAGCACTCAGCAGGAATCTTTCCATTGCCCTCTCTGGTGCTGGGATGAAGCGGATCAGGAGAGCGCAGGAGATGGGTGAGACCTTCCAGGGTGGGCTTGTCTGAAACGTGCACCTCTTGCTCTTGACTGTCAGCAAGGGGGCTGAGCAGCACCTTGGCTGGGCAGAAAGTCAGCCCATCAGGATAAGAACCCACCTAGAAATCCCTTTCTGCCAGGAGAGGTATTGGAGGAGAGGGGTGGCACTTCAGGAAAGGCGTGGATGGGTGAGGGGCTGCTCAGGGACACAGGACAGGCTCAGTGTGGGGAGATGAGCTCAGACCCCATCCCCAAACCTTGCTTATCTCAGCCACGGCATGTCTGAGGTGATGATGATGATGATGGTGGCTGAGCTGGGAATGCTGTTGAATGCCAGCTGCTCTGCTGAGATCAATCTTTCCTGTGTAGGTTTGGGTGTCCCAGCACGGGGTCAGCCACCCCGGGGTCACACCCACTGCTTTCCTTGCTGCTGTTGCATGTAAAGGATCTCCCTAGAAACTGGCCTCTGTTTGCCTGAACAATGAAAATGCAAATTAAGGATGTCAGCTCTGTACCCAAAAATAAGATTTCAAAACCATTTAGCATTTCAGAGTGGCTCTGTGACAACGTGAAGGCTTGCAGTTGTCTCTCATGATGAGAGACAGGCAGAGCTCCTCAGCTCACACTCAGATCTGAGCACCAATGAGTGCTTCATCCCCAAACTTTATAATATATGTGTTATTTGTAGTGCTTTTCAACTTCAAAGAGCTTGAAAAACATTAATGCAACTTCACAAAAGGCTTCTGTTCTCACTGCCACTCTGCTGATGGGGAAAATGGAGATGAGCCTGAGTCTGGCTGGGGCTGCTGGGGCTGAGCCCACCCCGACGGCGGGGCATGGGCAGCCCCTCGAGCCAGCACGGAATTGCTGGAGAATTTCTCCAAATGTTCGAACATGCTATGATTTCAGACCTCTTCAAATAGACCAGAGGTTTTCTGGTAGGAATTCTGGCTTTCTTTAAGATTGTAGGCAGCTAAACACAGCGGGAAGGGCACTTCAGTTCCCTTTCCCCCCAGTTTTTAATTTACCGGGTGAAAAGAGTTCACGTGCTTTTTTCTGCTTGGGGGGGAAAACGCTGAGCAGATTCTGAAAACTGAACTGTAAAGAAAAAAGAAAGAAAAACACCTCACCTCTTGGTGCTGGGGGGGACCGTGAGGGTGACAAGGACTTGACTGGAGGGACTGGGTGAGGCTGTGGGGCTGGGGGAGCCCCAGTGCTGGAGATGGTTGGATTGGGGAACCCCCAGTGGTGCAGATGGTTGGACTGGGGGACCCCCAGTGGTGCAGATGGTTGGACTGGGGGACCCCCAGTGCTGGAGATGGTTGGATTGGGGGAGCCCCAGTGCTGGAGATGGTTGGATTGAGGACCCCCAGTGCTGCAGTTGGTTGGATTAGGGGACCCCCAGTGGTGCATATGGTTGGATTGGGGGACCCCCAGTCCCCCCAGTGCCTCAGGCAGCTGTGGCAGAGCCCTGCAGGGGCTCAGCAGCAAAGCAGCCCCCGCAGCATCCCCCGGCAGTGCCGGGGCTCTGCGATTCTGCAGCAGCAGCAGCAGCAGCAGCGAGGCACCGGCGGGATGTGCTCGGGGCTGT
The DNA here is from genome assembly GCA_013400735.1 of Pomatostomus ruficeps. NCBI lineage: Eukaryota > Metazoa > Chordata > Aves > Passeriformes > Timaliidae > Pomatostomus > Pomatostomus ruficeps. The sequence continues at coordinate 47,296 of VYZT01024943.1, read as the reverse complement.
GCTCAGTGCTGTGCTCAGGGCTGTGCTCGGGGATGCTCTCGGGGCTCTTCCAGCACAGCCCTTTCCATCCCGGCCGCTGCTTTGCAGGATTTTTCCCGAGCTGTAGCTCTGTGCAGTGAGAAAAGCAGGGGACTCTTAAAAAACCCAGGGGAGCAAGTGAGAGCTCCGTGCAGCAAACACCGCCCAGCGCTGCGCTGTCGCTGAGGACCTGCAGGATCTGATGGGCCAAGTGATTCACCCATCAAAATCATTTTCCAGATAATCACGCTACCGGAAGATTATGCTTTTTATTAAAGGAAAATATCACTCTTCGTGTTCAGTACTTCTTGGCTTTGCCACTGAAGTTTAAGCAAAAGAAAAGACTCTGTTTTGTGGGGTTTGATGCTTGATTCGAACAAATGGAACCGCAGGGTGTAAATTTGGAGGGGGAATTTTTATCCCAATGCAGTTCTGTTTTTATTTTGAATGTTAACAGGTTAATAGAAGAGCATGAGGATCTCCAACTTATTTTGGAGAGACAAACTAACCCTTCTGAGGGAAGGAGAGGAGCGTGGCATAAATGGGGACATTGACTCCCCACAGAGTCTCTCTCTGACCAAGAAAGGTAGAAAAGCCTGATATCCCTCATGGATCTGTGCCCAACTGCACCAAGCATCTTCTCCATAACAAAGCTGTCTCCCCTGTGGCCCGAGCCCCGAATTGGCACAGAGTAGTGCCATTCACACACACCCGTGATGGTGTTGAGTGGTCTTTCTGCTTTCTTAAAAAAAACCAAAACAAACCTGAATTGGCACAGAGCAGTGCCATTCACACACACCCGTGATGGTGTTGAGTGGTCTTTCTGCTTTCTTAAAAAAAAACAAAACAAACCCGAATTGGCACAGAGCAGTGCCATTCACACACACCCGTGATGGTGTTGAGTGGTCTTTCTGCTTTCTTAAAAAAAAAACCCAAAAAAACAAAAACAAAAAAAAAAAAATCAAAAAAAGAGAGAGAAAAGATAGGAAAAAAAGAGAGGAAAAGAAACAGAGAGCAACAATTGCAATCGAACACGCCTTGGTTCAGCGATGACTCACTTGATGGAGAGCACATTGTGTAGTGTGACCCAGACATTTTATAAAAGACAAATCTTTTCAGAACATTTCCTGGATTATTTTTTTTTCATGGGTGCGGGGAACATCAGTGCTCCGGCTCTGCGTCCATGCAGGTCTCCCAGGGGTTCTGGGGGAAGCGGGGCAGCGCGATGAGCAGGAGGGCGATGCCGCAGACGAAGAGCAGCACGAAGGCGGCGCAGGCACAGGCGAAGGACCAGGAGTAGCTGTACTTGATCCAGGCTGTCTCCTTGCTGTCAATCATCCTCTTCACGGATTGTCTCATGACTTCAACAGAGATGATGATGCAGAGACCTGAAGGAAGATAGGAGCAGTGGGTTGAATAACCAGCTGTCAATTTTTCATCCTTAATTAACCGCCTCATCTGTTGTTTTGCATACAGGAACTGCAGTGAGATTCACAGGTGAGTCACTGACTTCAGCGTTCGAAGGAGCCAATGCTCAGAACTGCCAGGAGCTCTGCCATAACCCAGGTCAGCCGCTGACTTGTTGGGTGTGATCTTTCAGGCAGGCTCGGATGGGAAGCTCAAAGTGGGGGAGGAATAATTGCATTCCCTGGGGAGCTTTTTCAGAGGTTGAGGCAGATTTTACACTGAGGTGACAATTTGCACCTCTGTCTCTCACTCTGTGTGGCGTGTCAGGGTGTTCCTGGCTCATGTAAAAGTGCAGCCTTCGTGTGTTTGGGACACAGTTGTGTGTCTGGGGCCTGGATCAGCCATTCTGTTGATTTGGGGCTTAATAAATGAGAATATTGTGTGTCCCTGGTTCAGACTGGGGTTGGCAGTGAATGTGCTAGAAGAAGGTGAATATACTTTTAAAGGGGGTTGGAGAAAATATAGATCAGCTGCTAACAGGGCATTCTCACACCACACAGTGACCCGTAGTCTGTGGCCAGGATGAAAATGCTCTCAGGGCATTTTTAGAAGTGTCTCCATCCCCCTGCACCTATCCTAAGTTCCTCGGTGTTGTCCTAAGAACCACGTGCAGGAATGTGAGCAGCCCTGCTCGTACCTGCGAAGGTGTAGAACATGGATGCTGGCTTCAGCAGGTAATCCCTCTTCTTCGTGAAGGACAGCAGGACGCAGATCGTCCCCATGATGGCAAAGCCGACGCTGAAGATGGCAATGGCTGCAGCTGAAATGCTGTATTCTGCCAAAGGAAAAAAAAACCACCAAAAATGACAGTGTGTGCACATTTTAAGCCCGCTGCCATCAGCTGTAGCTCACTCTGAGATACCTGCATCCCTGACGCTGGGGCGAGGTGGCTTTGGTGAATCATTTCCCTCAAGTGAAAACAGGGCCAAGTACTTGGAATCTGAGGGGTTTAAAATCAGAGCAGGGAGGGGAAAACACTTTCTGATCCCTCACTGAGAGAGCCCAGGGCAGCTTTGCTCTTCAGCTCACCTGTACGGGGCTGACGGAGCTGCTTTGGCTCGGCTGTGTAAATGTTACTGTTCAAACCTTGCTGGGCTCCACGCTCCCGGCGCTTCCATCTCCCCACTCTGCTCCCAGAGTAAACAGGCAGCTCTGTCTATTTTTATTCCGTGCTTTCTGCAGAGCCCTGGCCCGTGCTCGCTGCTGGAGCTGTCCCAGAGAGCCGAGTGCTCCGTGGCACCCGAGCGGGCTCAGCAGGCCAGGGGAGCAGTGGGTGCTCAGCTCATTCTCATTCCTTTGCCTTCACAACGAGGATTTCCAGCTCTGTGCAACCCCAGCTTCTTCACGGCATCAAACCCTCCCCAAAAGTCCTGGTTTTTGCTAAGCTGTGTGCTGGACACTTCCCCCAGCCCAGCTCAGTGCCTGGGTGGAGGGGGAGAGTTGCTAATTGAGTAATTCAGGCCTTCATTTGCATGTTGTGTTCGTTTGCAGATTAGTTTAATATTTAACACATGTAGCCATGCATGAACATCACAGTGCCTGATGATATTTGCCTTTCAAGCCATTAAAAAAAAATATCTCCCAGGCAAAATCATGAAGAATTTTTTTTTGCCTGTTACTAATTAGCTCCCATCCAAATGAGCTATTTCTGTGAAGGAGAACAGCGGATCACTCTTTGTTCTCACTGCTTTTCATATCACTGTTTTATTATCATTTTCTGAATGTTTCTCTTTTCTCTGTGCTGGAACTGCCTGAAAGTGTTCATTTTGTTGTAAAATCTTTCGCTGGGCTTAAGATTTTCTTTTTGCCCCAAAGAAAAGAAGTTCTTCCTGATTTATTTTTTTTCTGAAGAAGAAGTTCTTCCTGATTTTTTTTTTCTGCGTTGCCCTGAAGGCTTTGGGTGCATTTTGAAGATCAGGTGGCTGGATCAGATAGCAGATAAGTGAGCAAAAGCAGGTGACTCAGATCTGTGCTTTCCTATCCAGTTAAAATTCCTGTCTTAGGAAGGAAGAGCTACTTTTTTAGGGCACCTATCTTCAGAGTTTTCCACCATTCCAATTTCCATGAGAAGTGAAGCAGATTAATACAGATAATGCAACCATTGGCTCATATTTTCCACAGGAAAACTGTGGTGGTGCAAGCTAGGAAGGGATTTGTCCTCAAAGAGAGGGTGAGAAAGAGAGAGGAGCATGTTAGGGGAGCCCTCAAAATATCTGAACTTCTTGAAAATGTGAAATTTGTCCATGTTTTGCAGTAAACACTGACAGTTCATGTCTTTGTAGGATCCCCGTTCCTTCCATCCATCGATTTCTCTATTTTTTTACATGACTTTCATATAAAATCAATATGAAGCATAAAATTCCTAATGGTCTTCAGAGAGCCTCTGCACTCCTTCTCAGGGTCAGGGCTCTGCTTGGGGTATGATTTATTCATTTTGGTTTTATTAATGCCTTCCCCTTCGACGGCAGAGGCTGAGTGTCACGGGCAGTACCAACGCTGTAAAGTCATTTTTATGCTGAAAGGACTTTCTGCAGTTTCCCTGTGTATTGATGTTGTTATATATTTGTGGGACAACTTATGTAAAATCATGTTTATGAGTGTGATCATATATAAAAATAATTGTCCCCAGGAGGCTGGGATTTGACCTTGTCCAGGGTATTTTCCACATTTTCCCCAGCTGATGGTGCCTGTTAGAAATTCTGCTGCTTTCAGTGGAACAAGGGCTGAACCCTCATTTTAGGGACCCCGTTCCCTTAGATCATGTGCCCATCACTTCATAAAACATTAGGAAAATATCTTTTTGGAATCATTCTTACCTTTCTGGGTGGTTACTTCAAATATCTCCGAGGTCTCTCCTGGAGTGAAGTGCTTGAAGTAGGAGCAGTTGTGGTCTGAAAGAGAAAAAAATTCAATTTTGTGTGCTGGAAACCTCTGATAAAATGTAGTAACACTGAATTAGTTTCTTATTGCTGTACCAAACGCGCAGTGGTTCTGAGGCTCGCTGCCCTTGGTGATGGTGAGGACCTGGAGCTGGATCTGATTTCCTCGGGAGCAGATGAGGACACCAAGCTCCAGCACGGACAGGGCTGGAGCCCCTCTGGTACCTTTTGTATCCCTCTCAGAGCTGATTGCTCTTCTGTTTCAAATATGAATTACAGATGATTTTCTCATTGTCTTTGGCCATCTCACATTTCTGCCTCTCGGTGCTGCAGCATTTCCTGGGGAAGGGACCTGCTGTGCCCACAGCTGAGCTGGCAGCTCCGATCCCTCACCACCCCACCCACGGTGGCATCGCCCCATCCCGTGTGGTGACCTTGGAGTCCCCAAGGGAGGATGGGGTGTCCCCATCCACCTCTCCCTCCTGCAGCTCACAGTTCCCTGCGTGGCACTGAGGGGTTTGCTGGGTGTGGGTTTGCTGATACGGGGGTCCCAGAGCTGAGGCTGCTGCACTGCAGCAAAGCACACGGGGTTTTACTGAAATAGGGATGCTGAGAGCCTTTTTTCTTTTGTCTGTCAGAAAAAAAAGACAAAAGTGAAAAAAGACCAAAGGTTTTTGAAGCCCATGCAGTTGCCCAGGGAAGGGAAGGTTGTGTGAGCCAAGGGCAAAGAGGCTCTCATGGAGCCAGGTTTTATCAAAGTTTCATCCCATCAGAGCAGCCTGTTAAGTTAATTTGATAAGGCAGCAGAGTTGGATAGAGGGAGATTTCTGAAGTTCCTCTGTCTGGGCTTCACATGAGCACAGAGCCAGGTACGGGGTGTTCGTAGGGGTTGAGAGGTGAGCAGGGATCTGGACTGTGGGGCAGGGGTGTGGGGACGAGGGAAGGCCTCAGCTGAGTCCCTCCATGGCCACGACAGCTTCTCCTGCTCAGCCTGGCGAGGGCGAGCCAGGGCAGCAGTGTCACCGCTGTCCGAGACACACGGGACACTCGCGGCCTCAGCTCCCAGCAGAATGGGAAGGGTCTGCTGAGGACCTGCTGACTCGGAGCTCTGGCAGCAGCAGGGCAAGGGTGGAGGGTGTTCTTGCTATTTATAACTGATTTAATTGAGGGTTTGCAGGGGTGTGGAGCTGGGAGAGCAGTTGCTCGCCAGGAATTTGGCTGGGAGGGTGCTCTGGTGGGGACACACCGAGAGGCGCCAGCCCCAACTGCGCCGTGCTGGGCTGGGCTGAGCTGGGGGGACACGCTCAGCACATGCCCCAGCACCTCTTGGGCACCCTGGGGGCTCCAAATGGCCCAGGAAATGGAGCCAAGGCTGCCTGAAACACAAAAATAGGGGGCCCTTGCTTAATGCCAGCGTGGATTTCGTGAAATAACAGAGTTAACCCCAGCTTCCAGAAGATGCTGGGAGGAAGCTGGGAGGGGGCTGTGGTCCTTCCCACATCCAGGCTGGGCCAGGCTGGCTGCAGGACCACGCAGGGACTGGTCTGGGTTTCTGCCCCGGAGCATTCCCGTGGTTCCTCACAGCATTCATTTCCCTGGCAGAAGATCCCTGTGTTTTACCTGCTGGTTCTTGTGGGTTTTTTCTGTCATGGAAATGGCGGCTGCTGGAGTTAGGGACTCAGGGAGGATTTATTTTCCCTCTCCCAGGAGATGGGTAATTGCAAAGCAGCGATTTTGGGCCTGTTAGTGGAAGATTCCTTCGAGACACTCTCGTCTACTTAAGTTTATAAGTTGACTTTTATTTCATCTGCAGATTCTCCTTGCTAGAGACGAGGTTAATGTTTAGCTCTGGCATCTCCTGACCTGTTCTTTATTATCCTTGCAAATGACTGGAAGAAATATATTTGATCTCAGCCCTCTGTGTCTCTAATTGTGAATTCTGAGCCTCAAAGCAGTGGTTGTGTGCCTCCACCAGCAACTCAGTGGTGGCCGAGGCTGAGCGGTGTGTCTGGGACACTTTATTTTGAGATTGTTTGGTTTAGCTTTTCATTAATTCTCAAAAAAGCCTGAACTCAGAGGAGTCCCCAGGTACAAAGGTGAAGGCATCCAGACGTGGTGTGCTGGGAGCACAGCCCCACCCTCCATCCTCATGAACCTTTCAGAGCTGGGCTTGTCTGCAGGAGCTGGAGCTGCCTCTGTCCCGTGTGGCCCTTAGCAAAGCTCTGCCAAGGTAAGATAAAAGGGGTCAGCACACAAGCGGGTTTGGAAAATGCATTTGTTGTGGGAAAATGTAACTGGATTGGTTTTGGTGAAATGCTGGATTGTTTTCAGTTTTTAGATGTTTCCATGCTCGTGAGCTGGGGATATCTTTTCAGCAGAACTGAGGAACTGCAATGGCTCTGGTGCCATCCTGAATAAGAGAAAAGCCCATTTATGTCCCAGCACGTTCACATTATTGATAGGATTTACTCTGGGGTTGATAATTGTGTGGCAATCTTTGCTTCTCCCCACCTCAGCTGCACTATCTCTGCCACGAGGTCACCCCTGTGTGCTGATGGGGACAGTCCAGGGGCTCTGTGGTCGTGTGAATGTTGGGGTGGGAATGTGGTTCATCACAGAGTGTCCTCAGCCCTCCAAGTGACTCCTCACAGCCCTCCTGCTCCCTGTCCCTCAGATCCACCACCCCTCACAGCCTCCTGCTCCCTGTCCCTCAGATCCATCACCCCTCACAGCCCTCCTGCTCCCTGTCCCTCAGATCCATCACCCCTCAGAGCCCTCCTGCTCCCTGTCCCTCAGATCCATCACCCCTCAGAGCCCTCCTGCTCCCTGTCCCTCAGATCCATCACCCCTCACAGCCTTCCTGCTCCCTGTCCCTCAGATCCATCACCCCTCACAGCTTCCTGCTCCGTGTCCCTCAGATCCATCACCCCTCAGAGCCCTCCTGCTCCCTGTCCCTCAGATCCATCACCCCTCAGAGCCCTCCTGCTCCCTGTCCCTCAGATCCATCACCCCTCACAGCCTCCTGCTCCCTGTCCCTCAGATCCATCGCTCCTGGGAGCAGGAATGGGACACAGGAGAAGTGCAATCCCACTGAACTGTGGCTGAACCCTGGGGAGCTGCAGTTTGAAGATTTTCGGGTGGAAGAAAGGGTGAAAAGGCCCCGAGGTGTTTGGGCCATGCAGAGTTTCGGGTGGCAGCTTCCCCTGTGAGCACTGCAGTGAGAGGCGGGGAAGGGGCTGAGCCCACCTTGCTCTGGACCTGAGATGGACACAGCATGGGGGGTCTGTGGCAGGGCGGATGGTTAGAAAATCCAGGATTTTTGTGTGGAGTTTCCAGTTTTGATGAGTTTGGGAGACAGGACCTTGGGGGAGGTGTGAAGGGGAGGGCTGAGCAGTGGAGGGGTCAGGCCCTGGGCTCTGACCTGGCCAGTGAGGCCTCTGGCACACACGGAGTGTTGGGGACGGTCTCTCCAGCAGGTGAATTGCACAGCTGCCTTGTGGAGCGAGTCCCCGTGACAGGGAACAGCCAGCCCTGCTGACAGCCCATTTGCTCGAGCGCTTCTCCTCCCCAGCTGCCTGCACTCGGGTTCCTGTATTTACAAGGACCTGTTTAAGCTGTTGAACATCCCTGCTGCTGCCCAGAGCCCAGGAGCCGCTTTCCAGGACACCACCGGCACTGGAGTTACGGGCAGTGACGCCGAGCTGCCGTTACAGCTGGCAGTAAAACGCCCCGGTGCCCACGGACCACGGTTAAAAATGTCACAATATTAATCTGAATTTGCCTGGTTTTAACAACCATCTCCCTGATCTTTTTATTTGTTACAGCAGGATGCTGAACCCTTTTCAATTTGTCAACACCCTCGGATGGGTGCTGTAAAATTTTAAAGCTCTGCCTAAATCACAGCCCTGCTTTGTGGACTGCGAGCCAAGTCACCCTCCCCACTCTGCGCTGTGCTGAGCTCAAAACCTAATAAATAACGTTAATCATGCCATCCATTTCCTCCACAGGGAGCGACTGGTAAATGGTTATTAATTCAGTGATAAATTCTGATGCCTCTTTCCCAGTCCTGGCAGTAATGTCTGGTTATGTCTCATGATTTTCAGGAAAAGCAGCGCCCGCATCTGCTCCTTTACTGCGTGTTCGTTCATTCACATTTTCTCGGCTGCTGCAGGTTTCACAGCCCTGGTGTTTCCCTGCCGACATCCCTTCCCAGAAGTGTGAAATCAATCTAACAGGAGCCGTGCGGCCGCAGCCTCGCTCGGCAGCCCCGCGGCTCTGCTCCCCTCCCTTGCTCTGCTCCTTTCCCGACTAAAACAGGATGAAGGTATTTACGTTATAATTGAGGTGCGGATTTCACCCTTTGGAACGTGATTATGACGCAGGCTATCACCCAAATCCCCAAATATCTTTAAAAACGGGATGAGGCAGCTCTGGCGTGGGGGCCAGTGCAGCCCCTCCATCATTCCCAGTTATTCTGTGCCTGGCGGAATGCGGCGCTGGGATGTGATTCAACGTCTGTGCGAGCACATGCCGATGTCTGTCAAAGATAGCGGCTGCTTTCCTGTGCCCTGCCTGCGAATCTGCTTTGTGCAGACAGCTGGATATTTATGAGCTTTATATTTACCCCTCGGTCGTGCAGTTTTGCTGTTTATCCACGCATTTCTATTGTGTTTTTTCCTTTTGTGGGAGTTCTCGGCGCGCGAGGGAAGGCGTGCAGCGAGGAACACGTCTCCAGGCACGTAAGTACCTTCCTGAGAGACACTAAGCATATGGATGACACACTCCCAAGTTTGGTTACAGGCAGATCCACATGCTGAGGCTCAGCTCCTCTCTTCACCACATGTAATTTGGCCAAAGAGATAAAGAATTGCAGTAATACGGGCAATATAAAGTCGGCCCGGGCAGGAGGATTTTTCACAGGAAATTTTCAAATATGTGTTAACATATATTTCGTTTCAAGCAGGGAGTCTAACACGAAGGCAATCCTGTTATTTCTGTTCTGGAAAGCATCCAGTACCCTATAAGCCTTCTAAAAAAGCAGCGTGGCTCAGTCACAGAGGGAGTGTATTAGTGCAAACGGCGCGGATGTTGCTGACTTGGCAATCAGCAAAAACATAATGAGCTCCTTTAACCATGGGAATGGAGCAGCCTTCCCGGAAAGCTGCCGTGCCCGCTGCCCTCCCCATCGACTGCACCGGAGCTGGAGATGTGTGTGGGGCAGGTGCCTCTGGAGAGAGGTGAGGAGGCTCCCTAAGTCCTTGAGAAATTGATTCAAGCTCCGTTTATGACTCTTTTTATCTGGAAGTTGACAAATCATCCTGCAGGTCCCTCTCCCTCCCTGCCCTGAGGAGTGGCTGTTGTTGGAACAGCTCAGAGATGACCCAGTGCCCACCATTCTTCTGGGATTATATGGATCTGGGAATCCTCAGGATCCAGCTGGGTTTGGTGGACCCATAAATCCTCTCTCTTGCTCACTGCTGTCAACATGCTTGTAGGACCCTTGGCTGCGGTTCAGCGAGATTCCCTCCACCCCGATCTCCCTTTGTGATTCCCACTGCGCCCAATCCTCCTCCCCTTCTCCCCGCCGCACTCTCGGCTGCACGGGAGACTCAAATATGGTCACGAACAGGCGTGCAGGGCAGCCCAGCAAAGCAGCTCCCCGCAGGAGGGACGGCAAATCTGTGTTTGCAGAGCAAGGTGAAAACAGCCCCGTGCGCCCCATCCCGCACCGAGAGCCCCTTTTCCTTCTGCCGGGGGGAACACAGAGCCTGTTTCTCCTTCTGCCGTGTCCTGCAGCCTCCTCAGCAGAGCCTGCTGTGAGCGCTGCCGCTTTCCCCCGTCCGTGCCCACGTACCTCCTGGCAGGCTGATGGGCCCGCAGCTCCTCTCCTTGGGACCTTGCTCCTGCATGAAAATCCGCTTGGTGCAGAGCCTCCAGAGCCCGAAATGAGCCGCCTCGCAGGTGGTGGTGTTCTTCTCCACGCTGGGGCTGAGCACGGCCCAGTGGTCAGTCACTACGGCTGCGAAGAGCAGCGAGATGCCCACCAGGATGACGGAGAACGTCAGCCGCACCTTCAGGGGTTTGTTCTCGTCCATCGCGCTCCGGAGCGGCGCTCCCGGCGGAGCGCGGCGGCCGATCCGCGAGGGCTCCCGAAACCCTGGCGCATCTGAGAGCCTGGAAATGTCAGCCCCGGGGCCGCGGGCAGCTGCTGGGCTGTGTCAGGAGGCTCCCAGAGCACGGCTCAGCTTTCGGCCCCGTCCCACCAGGGTTGTTTTGGATTCCCACGCCCGGCCGGGCGGGCGCTCGCCGGAGGGGCCGCAGCCGCCGCTCAGGGGCTGAGATCTCTTGGCTCGCAGCATGCCCAGAAATAGGCATTAATAGGATGATTAACTTTTCGGCGGGGTTATAAAAACATCTGTGTTTATAATAGAGCTGGGCCTGAGTTCAGACTGATCCCAAACAGTTTAATAGCCCGGAGCCCGCTCGCTCCACGCCCGCGGCGGCCCCTGCACGGAGCTCGGGGCTGGACGCGCCTCCAGAGCCCAGCACCGCGGCACAGAGTGATAAAATGAGCCAACTGCTGGATTTTATTGTTTATTTTTATTATAGTTATTTTTATTCTGTGTTTTTATTATAATTATTTTTAATTCAGCTGAGCTATTCGGGGTAGTTGGGGGTTTTTTTGTGGGTTCCATTTCTTTGGGGGTTTTTGTTTTGCCTTTTTTTGGTTAGTTTTTTTAATGTATTTTTTTTACTTCTTTTTCTAATGCAAAATCTCTCAAATGTTTGTTTGCTTTCCTATCAGCCAGGTTCCCCTCGATGCCTGCAGTAAGTCCAGCAGCCACCCAACACATCCATTCCTTCCTCCAGAAGTGACTTCTCTTGCCTTGAGCCATGGATTGCTGGGGCTGGGCCAGCCTCTCCTTGCCTTTGATATTTCAGCTGATTGTAAAGCCAATTTGATGGTAATGTCAATGCAGAGGCCACTGTGGAGGTGACATTACAATTGTGATGTCAAACTGAGGCGGGTGACAGTACCTGAATGTTAAAAGAATGGTTAAAAAAATGCCAGTGGAAAGCTGCAAATATCAGTGTGTCAAGATAATGTCAGAGCTACTCCCGTCCTGCTTTATTAACAGCCCAGTTTGATGTCAAAATAAAGGTGCAGAGGTGTCAGCTCGAGTTGATGAGGACAGTGTGGAATAAGGAATTAAGGTGTAGGGAGAGCATGGGAAAGGGAGAGAAAATAAGGAGTAAATTTAAAAATATTGGACTAAAATAACTGTAATTGAAATGTGACTTAGAGGGGTTAACGTTACTCTGCCTGATGTGTGACAGGGACGGTTCAGACACCCCGTGGGGCAGAGGGACCTGTGGGCACCCAGGGTGGCAGCTGGTGCCCCATTCGGGCTGGGATGTGGGAGCTGGGCAGGAGTGAAGGCAGCTGGTGCAGAATTGGAAGGGAAGGGGAGCCGGGAGGGCAGTGGGGACGTGGAGCAAGGCAGGGAGCAGAGAGCACAGGCACGTCCCTGCTGGGGCTGGCAGGATATTAGAGGCTCACATTTAAGCCAGAACCAAGAGTTCTCGTGGAAGCAGAGAGGGAGCAGACTTTAAGCCAGAAAAGAAGTGCATTAAAGATGTAATGCCTTTTCCTTTGAAGTAGAGTCTTGTTAAATTTCACCAGACATCAGTCGATCTCAGGAGCTGCATCCCGACTTCAATTCCTTGATGCTCCAAACTCCACAGGTGGAGCAGAGGGAAGGGAATGTGTGTTTGCAAATGCGGGCACAAAGCGAGGCTCTGGCTGCTGAGGCATCAAGTGCTAATGATCCTGCTTTAGACTAATTACAACCTACAAGGACTGCAGGGGTGGGAACTCATTAATTTCTTCACTGGTGTTGGTCTTTGTGCCTCTTCCAGTGCTGGCAAGAATCACACTTTTTGTTCTCATTTAGATCCTTCATTCTGGAGAAGTTCTATGGGCTTGGCTTGGCTTTGACTTTCCTAATTTCCAGGAAACAACTAAAGTGAAATCAGAAGAGAATAATTGATCCCTCCCTACTGCTGAGCGGAGCTGGGAGTGCGAACGGGCTTTGATGAGCCCCAGCAGTGGCTGTCCAAGCGCACGTTGCTGCAGCTGAGGTGAAACACTGTCCCCAGCCCCCCAAAATGACCCGGTGCTGCCAGCCCACGGGGAAAAAAGGGTTTTGTGGGTTATTTGTGGGCATTTGACAAACGCAGAAGCTAAACAGATTTCTGGAGGCGCAAAGGAGTAAAGCAAACCCTGGAAGTTTTCTGCACATCCGGAAAACCATGATACCAAATCCTCTGGGAATGGTTCCTGCAGTCTCCCTGTGTCAGCTGGTAAATATTCACATTTAAAAATCGATACCACATGAAATATAAACAGAGTATTAATGAGGACCTGTCGGAAAGCAGGGAGGACTGCAATTAGTTGCCCTTTAGCAGCAGTGAGTGAGGGACACGATTCTGTTTCTCTGGTGGAGAAAATGCCAAAGGAGGCGTCTGAAGCCCAACCATTGTGTTGGTTTTTTTCCTGGCAGAGGTGGTGCCTTGGCTCTGCTCCCCAGCACTTGCACGCTTCTGAATCCCTTCCAGACCAGCCCCAGTATTCACCTCAGCCAGATCACCCTCACTCTGCGGTTCCCTGCTCGCAGAACGGTGCTCTGCCAAAGACCTTGCTCAGGTGAGAACAACCCAGAGAGGGGGAGACGGTGCCTGCTCTGCTCTCAGCTCACATGTGAGTTCAGCAAAGAGCTTTCTTCAAACAGGGGCTCCTCAGTGATGTTTGGGCTGCCCTGCCTGCACTGTCCCAGTGAGGTGACACCACTGGGATCGGGGTGGGCTCTGCCCAGCCAATACCCGGGAATGCCACAATGGTACCCTCTGAAAGCTCCTCGATTCTGGGGCTGAAATCGTGGAAGGCAAGAGCTGAATGTGTCCGTGTGTCTGTCTGTGTGAGTTTTGGCTGGCCATTTTATTTCTCAGTAGACTCCCACCCCTCTGGGTAGAGCCGGCCACCCCTGCTGCCCCTGTGGCTGACCCACAGCTCCGTGCTCCCAAAATACCGCCGGCCGTGCCGACTGTGCCGCTGGGGAACGCGATCCCCTGGCTCTGGGAGCGCGGCAGTGCCGGCTGAAAGCCGAGCTGGATCAGACAGGTGCACAGCCTCTCCTTCCCCTTTTAGTTTCGGCCCTGCCCATGTCTGTTCGTTTTCTCATTCCAAGGAAATGCCATCTCCTCTTTTTTCCACTTTCCGAAGCCTTAAGGACTCTCTCTGCTTCCCCCTCCTCAAACACCACCACTCTTCCCAACTCCCCTGCTCACAGAGGGGCAGCCACAGCTCCTGGGGTCTCCATTTACCCACAGATTTGCTCACAGATGTGGGAAAAACCTTTATTTGTTTCAGTCCGAGGGAAGCAGCTCTGCGCCTGAGCTTTAAATGGCTTCACTACCGCGTGTCAGAGGCATTTGAAAAGATGAATCCTCTGCCTCCCTCCAGCCGTGCCAATTCATCATGAGCCTGGCAGAGGTGGGTAGAGACAGGCAGCCAGTGCTCATCTCTGCAGACAGTCTGGAGGCTGAGGAGCTGGGAGGTGAAGTGAAAAGAAGTGTTTGAAGAAGAAATATTGTCTGTGATTCGGGGATGGCCGGGGCTGTCTGGGAGCGGGGAGAAGCTGCTCAGGGCTGCCCCGTGCCCAGCACCGCTCGGGGTTTGTGGTGCTGATCAGAGCGAGGCCGTGTGGAGCTTCAGCAGGGGGGTCAGGCTTCCTTCAGGCAGAACGGGCAAGATCAGGGAGAGGAGGCTGCTCCAGGTGAGTTCACAGGAAACCTCAGAAGCTGGAGGAAAGCTCAGGCTCAGGGAGGGCACTTCAGAACACACTGGGCTGTCTCCCTGCAGGGTGGTTTGCAGTGGCCTCTGGCCACCACACCAGGCTCCAGCTGGGCACTGAAACCACAGCGTGTCCCATATGGGACAAGTTTAAGCTGAAAATGAGAAGGTTTTTCTTAATTTCCAACCAAATAACTGGAAATATAGTGAAGACAGCTTATCCTGGACACCTTGTGGTCTCTGGGACCACAAGAACAATTTTATCTCCTCTGAAATATTGGCTCCCAGTAACGTGGCCAGCTGCAATCACACAGTGAAAAAGGTGAAAAAATAAATAGAAATCTCAGCTTACAGAATTTGGAGGTTAAAAATCTACATACCTTTCTCCACACGAAAGCAAATACATTTAAAATGGTTTATTTAAAAAGTAAGGATTAAGTACATTATACATGGTTGTGATTATACCAGTAGAACTGAAGCACAGTGGAAATAACACTTTAGAACTGCAGACAGAAATGTAGCCTCAAGGGACGTGATATATTAGCCCTTGTGGATATGTGATCCATACAGAGAGAAAAGGAAATAGAAAAATAGTTTATTGTTAGATGTCTGGGCAGCTGAAGTGATTTCTCCTTTTACTCCTATTATGTATGAGAAACGAGGAAGAGAGAGCTCATGATATACCTGAAACTTTGTTTCTTGGAAAATCAGATCTGGTCCAATAGCATTTATTTTTTTTTTAGTTCTGCCGCTACAGTATGTTATAGAGCAAAGGAGCGATTATTGTTAATGGTATGGTTTTATGATATCTGCAGGCCTTGCTGGGGAATGGGGCTCATTTGTTCGATGCTGTCCAGGGAAACCAGAGAGATGTGGAAGAACAGATGATTTTTTTTAAACTATCACTGAGTGGTTTCAAAGTCTGAGCACAACCTAACTTTGTTCAGATAGATCAACCACGGAGCAAGACTGTTCACGGGCAGGAATGCTGCAAATTTTTCAGTTTTGTCAGAATCAAAGTTTTCCATGGGAAAGGACTGGGGTTTTGAGGATTTGGGTTTTTTTTTTAACTGGAATTGTCAAATGAATTTTTTTTTGTTTTAGCTTTGAATGAACGATTTACTGCACTGCAACTTAACTGCTGAGTTTTCACTCGCAGCCCTCGTTCTCCCACAGGACAAAAGCTCTGGTCCCTGGTGCCTCCCCGTGCCTTTGTTCCCTGTCCAGACTCCATGAGCATCCCGTGATCCCCGCTCCTGCTCCAGGTTTGGAAGGTGCTGCTGGAGAAGGAGCAGATGCTCCAGCTTGGACCGAAACCGGGCATCACTCTGGGAGAGCTGCTGCACCCTGGGGGACGAGGCTCCGGCAAAGAGCAACATCCCAAAACGCTCAGCAAGACTTTCATTTTGCCGAAACCCCTGCAGGTGCCTCTGCAGGTGTGAGCTGGGCCGAGGAAAAGCCTTGGCTTCGGCTGGAATCGGATGGGTGGTGTGAAGCACATTCACTGGAGAACGACGACGAGAAGAACAAAACCCACGCGCGGAGCAAACCTCACACTGTCCACTTCCAGTTCAAGGTACATGAGTTCAGAGAAACAGCCTATATCTAACTCCTGGTTTTAAAGGGAATGGTTTTATTCTTAATTACAGTAAACACGGATGAGGACTTAGTTCTAACTATTAGTTTATTAACACAGTGGGAAACAAATAGTTCTGGGAAATTGCACTTGAAAAATACATTGACTATAATTAGATGTAAATTAATTAGCACTTAGTATGACACACTAATGAGACAGAAGGTTGGTTTTTTTCATTGCAAACTTCTACTTCTATCATAGCTAATCAAAGTATTTTAATATTACGAAGTCTCAAAAAGTAGGAAATAATTTATTGTTTGAAAGCATAAAGATTCTTGTAAAAAAAACCTTTCATCAAGAACTTTAATAATTTTAGAACCCTTTTATGTTGTCCTAGCCGAAAAGTAGGTAAAAAAGTTTTCTTTTCTGCCTCTGTTTGAATTTTTTTTTAAAAAGCTTGTGTAACATCTTTCTCTATAGTGTGTTGATACAGAAAGTAGCACAACATTTTCTACTTTTAAATCGTTCCCATCGCTCCATTCGCTTTAGCTCTCAGAGTTCAGAGGTTTGAAAAAAGGATCCCAGCAGAGTTTTAACCTGAATGGAAACTCTTAATGAGCAGGGATGAAGGCTCCAACCCACCTCTGCCAAATACTGATGTGGCTCTGCCAGGCTGAGGGCCAGGCAGAGCTTAACAGTGACTGGGGGAAGACTCTCGCTCAAAACTGAGAATTGTGTCTTGGTTCTTGCAAGGAGAGAGGCTCGAGCAGGGTTTAGCTGGGGGGAGAGGGGGTTCAACTTGCTTTTTGGGATGTTAAGGCAGCTTCTCCGGGATTTCCCTGGAGGACTTGGTTCCACTGGCTGAAAGCCTCGTACCCAAACCACCGCTGAGTCTCTGGCCCTGGGGCCGTCATAGGATAAATTAAGACTAAAGAGGTTTTAACAGTTTGGCTGAGATCTCCCACTACCAGTGACCCAAACTTTCCAAATTACGGGTTTTTTCTTGTCATCGCTTGTCTAGCCTTCTGCTAGCAAAGATTTTCTGGGCAGAGATGATGGGGATATTCAAAGGAAACTACAGGAATTAGATGCTCCTCTCTCACTGCATCTAATTCATCTGAGGGGAATCGGGCACCTCATTCTCATATGGCTTGGTCGAGCGGTCACTAAAATCAGCATGAGTTCTGTTAAATTAAATTACCTTTGAGTCAGGCCCTCGAGCTTTGAGATCCAAGCCTAAGTGTAAAAACTGAAAGCAAGAATTTATAAGAAAAAAAAATAATATTTCAGACTCTTTTAGAAACATACAGAAGCAAAGGGTACAAATTAGTTCCCTCCTTACGTGATGCATAGAGTTTGCTGCGGGCTCTCTGCACGTAAGTAGATGCATCATTACAAAATAAATTAAATTAGGTCGAACCATCATTTCCATCTAAAAGCAACTATACCTTGCACCATGCGGCACTTAATTCATAATAAAAAGAGTTTAATAAATATCTCATAAACGGTGATTATTTCTTTTTTTTTTCTTTTTTTTCTTTTTTTTTTTGTCGTTTTGTTCTGTTTTAAAAAATACAAAGTTGTCACATCTTGCTCTGTTGACGCTCGGCTCCCGTTTTTGCCGCGGGAAGTTTCGCCAGTCCGGGCGCGGCAGCTCCTGGTGCGCTGCCGGTGGCTGGTGGCGCAGAGCTCTCCGTTGCAGTAGCGTTAGTGTTGCACTTGTGAAGCAGTAAGGAAATCGGGAACGCGGCTCCACGGCCCAGCCCCGCTCCTCGCCTCGCTCCGGGCGCTCTCCGGGGGCTCCTGACAGCCAGCACTCAGCACCTTGCCGGATCAGGCACTAGGGCTCGTCGAAATGAGAATTCAAGTTTTCGAAACGTTAGGCAAGAAATGATGTTTGCAAATAGGCTCAAGTCCCACCTGCTTTGCTCTTTTCCCTTTCTAGGTGTTCCAAGACGCACCCACCCTCTGCTCCTCGGCCTGCATTGCCCCAAGGGATGCCTTTCCCCACCCCGCCAGGGAGTCTCTAATGCTCAGTACGTGGGTGCTCTACGCTTTCAGTGGCACAGGTCAGTTTTAGAAAGTGTTGCCTTCAAAAATATTTTCTTTTTTTTCCTTTTTTTTTTTTTTTTGAAAGAGGCAAAGCTTACGCCGTGTCAAAGGAAAGTGGCTCACTTGATGAGTAGTCCATATTCATCCTTGGGCTTGGTTATAAATTATATCTGCGAGTTTGTATTAAGGGATCTCAATATTAGAAAAGAAAAAAAAAAAAGAAAAGTCGTACAACAATTTTTCTGTAATCCTTTAAAACACACTGGTGGCCAGTCCTTTGCAGTTTCTCCAAGACTGTGTACACACTACAAAAGTGCAGGAACATGAACTGCCTTCATCTTGTGACACCAAGAACGGAAAGAAACAAACTCCAAATAGCTTCCAAAAAAGCTACGAGCGTGTAAATATCTTTATGTTGGTCCGGAGGATCTCCACTTGCTGCCTCAACACATGCCACAATTAAAGAGGTGAGAGGGTATTTGAACATCGCTCCTGACAGATCCATTCTGTTTGCACATCTCTTCAAAAAGCACAGGGAAGGAAGGTGCCTCAAACCGGCGTCGTTCTCCTGTTGACCATGTTGACGTGGAGTCCTTCCTTGAATTCCTTCTGGAGGAAGTTGTGGACCTGCAGGAAACTGGCTTCTTGGTCTGCGTTGTAGCTGGCAGCCGTGGTGACCTTCAAAGGCTCCCTGGAGAGGGTGTACATGGAGATTTCGTTCATGGGGATGGTGCCTGCTATCTTCATGCCAACCGGAGAAATGTCCCTGGACGGAGAAGGCTCTGTGGAGCGGGAGCTGGATCTGGACCTCCGCCTCCTGTACCTGTAGCTCGGCATCCTGGCATAAGGAGAACTGGAAGAAGTCTTAAGGAATTCCCTCTTGGTCTTAAACCTCAGCTCTTTGTTCTTCTCAATATAAATGTTCACAGCCAGAACGCCGATGGTTTCGGCCACGATAAAAGACAAGGCTCCGAAATAAAAGGACCAACCGTAGTTGTAGTGGTTCTTTTTGTCCTCGTCTCGCTTGTCACTGGGGTCACCTGCGTTGCTCGATATGTAGACAATGATCCCTATGATGTTACTGAGACCTAGAGGGAGAAAAACATCAATCAGTGGTTATGTGGCTGGGGAGATAAAATTCAAGCAGCCACGTTACTTTCTGGACCTGAATGGTTCTAAGACTGGGACAAGGAAATTTTATTACATTTATTTACTCTTATATTTATCTCAAGGTTTCATTTATTCCTGAGAAACAACCAACAGATCAACATGCCGGTCACGTGTGCTCGCATGGATCCCAAAATACTCAGCAGGATTATTCCCATCTCTTCATGGCCACAGTGGGAAAGGAGAAGCTTATGGGAGCTCGCTATTATTGTTAGTGGGATTTGAACATCCAGAAGAATGATAAAAATACATTTTGAGCTCAGGGCTATGGCTGTTCACCTTGATCAAGATAAGTTCTCTTCCACCTTGCTGAATTTTCATCTGAATGCAGCATGCTTAATCCGGGCTTCGGGGAGAGCTATTCACAATGGGGCTGACTCTCTCAGATGTTTCTGGTGTGAAAAACGGGCTCACCTATCAGAGGTGAATGTTTTCTGCCTTCATATTAAAAAAAAAAAGAGCCCTAGGTATAAGAGATGCCTGATTCATCTAATGTTTAATACATTTTAAATAGTGTAAAACATGCTTGTTACTGAATTTCACCTCCTTCTGCAGGAAAACCAAAAGCTTTTTCTAAAATACACTTATTGTAGGGCTTCAAGGGCATAACTGTGTCTTGAGAAATTTGTCTGGTGTGGTGTTGTCAATGCCCTCAATCCAGGAAAGGGGTGAGGGGAAAGCTCTGCCAAGGAGCTTTTCCACAGACATTTCCATCTTAAGAACTCAATTTAACCAGAACATACCTGCTGCAACGAAGAGAATCCCAGCGCTGAGAATAATGTTGTTTTTGCTGTTGTAAATCCTTCCGGCTCCAACACAGAGTCCTCCCAGCAGCAGCAGAATTGTGCTTAGGATGGGGAACACGCTGGAGGCACGGACGATGCCTGCAGGGAGGCAGGTGGGGAAGGGAGACAGACAGGGATCATTTCAGGTGCCTCCTAGGGTGCAAGTGTGGAGATTAGAGTCTCAAAACCCCTGTTTTTTCCCTAAAATCGTTAAGAAGAATGATTTAATGGAACCAGAGAATTGGTAAGCTTGAACAAGACCTTTCAGAGCATCAAATCCAGCTGTGAAACCAACACCTCCACCCTGTTCACCACTAACCCACGTCCCTGAGTGCCCCATCCACACATTTTTTGAACATACCCAGGGAAACCTGTTCCAGTGCTTTATAATGTTTTCAGCCAAGAAATTGTTCCTAATATCTAACTTATTATTATTTTTTATTCCTTTTTGCTAGAATTATCACTGATTCTGCATTTCTGGCCATATTTTTGGGACGACGAGGCCATGAGGTGGCCAGCGTGACGCAGACTCCCAGCTGAGGGGCTTCAATCTTTGGAGCTTTCTCCCAGGAAGTCCGGTGTTATCGGCATTTTCTGATGCCACCGTGTGCAGAATATTTCTGGCAAAGCATGAGGTAAGTGGCAGTAAGACCCAGCATCACGCAGGGAGCAGCGGTGAAAAATTCATGAGCTGGCTATGAACCCTACAAGGTTTGGGACAGCTGGAGCAGACGGATCTGTTCCGTGGTGCACACCCAAGGTGAGCGAATTACAGCTCTTGAAGTCAGCAGCATCCATGGTGCCAGCGAGCACAGCTAATAACCTCTTTTTCTTTCGCTGGATATTAAGGACATGGAAACCTTTCAGATTTCTAAGGAAGGAATTTTAACAAGTGTGTCTTAGATGTTTGTGTTTAGTTTCCTGACAGCAAAGTAGTCATTTAAAATTCTGTGTGCTTCAGTCCACTCACCAGCGGGGGCTATAAAATCCCCCACAAAAATATTAAACCACCACTTCAAGCCAGCTTTCAAAGTTGGGTCACAACAAGACAGAACAGCAATCGACAGGGAAGCAACAGGGATGGGAACAAAAGGGCCGAGAAAAAATAAACAAGAAGAGAAGAGAGGTGTCTGTATTGTAAGAACCAAAGGGGTAAGAGCTGGCAGGGGTTCCTGCAAGGCAGAGTGAACAGCTGAGTTTTATTGCTGCAGAGAGAGGAATTGGTTTTGGAAGAAGGGGAGATAAGGTGCTGATTGCTGCTGTGGGAACCGGGGTCACCCTGGAGCTGGGGAACGGCGAAGGCACGGAGGGGAGCCCTGGCAGGGCGAGGGGTGCCGGGCTGGGGGATCCCACGGCGAGTGACAGTCACAGGCTGCTGTCACAGCAGCTGGAAACCCCCCAGCGGAGCGGGAGGCCACGGGCACCCCAGGGCTGAGTGAGGGAGAGGAGCAAACGCCATCTGGGCCGCCGCGGAGCCGTGAGCGCCGCGCTCTCTCCGGGTGCATCCTCCTGGCTGACACGCAGGGCGAGCGCAGCCCGGTCCCCCGGAGGAGCGGCCAGATGTTCCAGCTGATGCTGTCTCGTTCTGCTGTCCATGGCCGTGGCGTTCCCGGCTCCGGGAATCGCTTCCCAACGATTCCCCCGGGAACTGGTGGCGGAGTTCCCAGTGGCTGCGGGAGGGACGGGGCTGGGGGTTCCACTGGCATCGCTCTGCGCGCCCCGCACGGCCCCGGAGCCCCCGCTCAAACCCGACACAAACCCGAACAGACAGCCCCTGCCCGGGAAGCTTCTGCCCGGATCGATCTGCAAGAGCCAGAAAAGCCCATCCCTGCCCAAGCTGGCAGCGCTTCCGCACGTGTCCTTCACAGCTGGGGCATTCTCCAGGCGGAGCTGAAGCCGGTCCAGCGGGCGCATTGCTATTCACACAGCGTCCTGCAGGAACTGCCAAACCCAGCGCTGCGGGTGTGAGGTCTCTGGTCAAAGCCTGCTGAGAGGTGAGAGCCTGATCCCTTGTTCTGGCTGTATCCCCACGTGTGAGGTAGGAATTAACAGCACCTTGGCTTTTGGGTGAGTTTTACAATCAATTATTAGAAAAAGATTCAGTCAGTCTCCGCTGCTGGACATTAAGGCATCCCAGATCTCTGTCTCTGTGCCCTGGCTAAAGGCTTAGAATTTCCTGTGGCCCACCCTTTCTGGATGTTGTTTCCTGTACGGTATGGTCGTGCTGTTAATAATGATTTCAGTTAAATCAAAGAGCTTTCCTAAAATGCTTCAGTGATACCTTTGGAAGGAACTTGTCAGACGTGCCAAACATAGGGGGTGGGTTGTTCTACTTGTACCAATAATCTCCAGAGATAATTTTTCTACAGTAGATAACTAATGTGAAGAGAAACAAAACACGCAGTATTCTCCTCCTGAAAAACTCCACAGTAAATTTTTTCTTCCAATGTGTACTTTTAGCTCTGAAATTTCAAAGGAAGCTCATAAGGTACCACGTAGAATTTACATATGTCTCCTGATACTGGTAATAAAATGACAGCACATCAAAAAACATTAAGGCAATCTGGTTTTTGCTTTCTCTCTGGCTTTTCTCCCCCCCCTTGTTTACCGTCCTGTCGGTTTGCATCGCCTGCTGTGCACCGCTATGTGTGGTGACACCTCCTTCGGTGGAGCCGCGGCGCTGCTCCTCCCCATGGGGCTGCAAACCCCGCTCGGCTCGGGCTTTTAATCTCCAGAAAGGCAGGAGCCAAGGGAACGGCTTTGAAAGGAGGAAGCTCGAACATGCAGGGAGGAAGGGCATGAAAGTGGAGAGATGGCCTTGAAAAAGGGTCCCCATGCTCAGAGCAGCAGAGCCCTGACATCCCCGCGCTCAGCGAGGATGAGACTCCCTCTGCACGGGGAGAGAGAGGAGCTTGTGCTTCCTGCGGTGCTGGGTGGGAACAGCTCGGGTTTGGGTGCCCAAGGGAACGCGGGAGAGCAGGGAAGCAGAGCAGGGAAACAGGAGAGAAGGGAAGCAGGAGGGCAGGGATGCAGGAGAGCAGGGAAGGAGAGCAGGGAAACAGGAAAGGAGGGAAGCAGGAGGGCAGGGATGCAGGAGAGCAGGGAAGGAGAGCAGGGAAACAGGATTCGAGGGAAGCAGGAGAGGAAGGAAGCGGGAGAGAAGGGAAGCAGAGCAGGGAAGCAGGAAAGGAGGGAAACAGGAAAGGAGGGAAGCAGGAGAGGAGGGAAGCAGGAGAGGAAGGAAGCAGGAGAGCAGGGAAGGAGAGCAGGGAAGCAGGATACGAGGGAAGCAGGAGAGCAGGGAAGCAGGAGGAGAAGGAAACAGGATTCGAGGGAAGCAGGATGCAATGGAAGCAGAGCAGGGAAGCAGGATTCGAGTGAAGCAGGATGCGAGGGAAGCAGGATTCGAGTGAAGCAGGATGCGAGGGAAGCAGGATTCGAGGGAAGCAGGATGCGAGGGAAACCGGGCGCGTTTGCCGGGGGGATGCGGCGGCTGCCCGGGGCTCTCGGTGCTGGCACTGGGACATCTGCTGCTCGCCGGGGCCCTGCACAGGCATGCGAGGGGGATGTTTTTAGACGCACAGACTGGCGTGTGTTGCCACGGGGAAGCTTCAAAAGGAAGGGTCTCGTCTGAGCTCCCTTGCACGTGTCACTTGTCACCGCGCTGTCGTTCCCTTGGTTTTGCAGGGAGCAGCTTGAACACCAAAGGGCAAAATCCGAACTCCTGCCTCTACCCACGCCCTGGATCAAAATCTCCTAAAATCAGTCATTTTTGTCACTGATTTCCACGGGGTTTTGAACTGGGGCTCGATCCTGCTAGCACTACAATGTTTGCATTTCTCCGAAGCCCGAATTAAATTGGGGACTGTGGAAGAGGCTGAGACCCCTCATGTGTCTGTTTCAGGAGCACAAAATACATGAATGTTGGTGTCTTTGTCCAAGCCAGGCAGGAAAAATCAGGATTAGTCCCAACATGTCCCTCTGAGAAACTATGCCAAGAAATGGCCAGAAATAGTGGAGAACGCTCTCGAGCCAGTAGACTGCAAAGGTGTTGCAGAGGGCAAAACCAGGACGGAAGCTCTCACGTCCCTTTGAGAGAGGATGCAAATATCCTCCTGTCTTAGACAATGATTTGGTCCCTATTACATACAGGCATGAGCTCATCTCCTCGGGATTGAGACACATAACCTTTCAGTAATCTCTAAATCAACGGCATGCAAGGGAAGCTGCAGCTCTTCTGGTGGAAGTTAAAGCCAAGGAGCCTCCGTGCACACTCCGAGGCGAGCTCTGCTCTGCGGGGGAGACACCCGAGACTGATTCTGCAGAAGACGTAAAGGGTTGGACCAACTTGTTTTTAAGATCTGTACTTAGTCACTTTTGCAAACAGCTCTTAGGAACACCCGTCACAAGCACAGTTACAAACAATTTACCAGTCTCATGTCTCAACGTGGAGCTGGAGACTGTTTTTCCCAGTTCTCACTTTTCTCCATGTATAGAAGGCATAATGTGCTTTTATCAAGATGCTACTTAATTCCTCTTTCCTTTTACTAATGATGTTTGTTTCCTAAAGCTGACTTGGCATCAATTTAACATTAGTTCCAAGGCTTTGTATGAAAGATAAATGCAGCTGTGCTCACACTCTGCCTTCGCCGAGCTCTGAAATCGTGTCACCCGGGTGCTATGACTGATCTAAATTGACAAGAGCAAAGAGGAAAAAAACATCTGGGTTTTCTGGTGAGGCAAACTTTTGGGAGATTTTTTTTTCTTCTTCATGTCTTAGCAACCAGAAGTTGTTGCCCAGAAGTGAGCAGAAGGGCAGAGTGGTTCTCTAAGTGGTGTTTCAGGTAATTAATATTGTAATTGAGGAGTTTTCTGCCTCGCCAGCAGCGTTGTTCTCCGCTCCCTGATTTCCCAGCACCTTGTGAGCTGAGCTCCTCTCCTGCTAAAGGGCACTGCTTTCAGCTTGGCTGCTCAGCTCTTTTGTTCAGAAGGAACAACAGGGCAAGGAGTCCTCCAGGGAAGGGGAATCTCACTCCAGCTTTGCAGGTTTCATGGTTGGGTTCCAAAACTTCCCATCAGCTCAGAGAACGGTCATGTGGAGGAGATGAAACCATTGCCCTTATTTCAAACACCAGACTGGTGGCTGAAATCCCTTCTGGGGGCAATCACGTGCCAGCACGGAGCAGCAGTGGCTGGCTGGCCAGGCAGGGAAGCCACAGCCCCTGCTCATGCTGGGATTTTGCTGTGAGCTGCAGAAATTTCAGCTTCCTTCCTACAATGCAGTAATTTCACTGTGGGGGGAGGCAGCTCAGCAGCTGCAAAGGCTGAGCCTTGAGTAAGGGTTGGGTTTAAGCATTAGGTAAAGCTTCCTGATGGGCTGGATCCCACCCCTCAAACCTGTTTTGTTACACTAACCCTGTAAATACTCCCTCTGTAAAATATCCTTGCCAATCTGGGCACGAGAGCTGTACTTCCATTTGAAAATTTGCCAGATGTTTAGAGAATGGGCACCAAAACCGTGAGCACTCCCCTGGCTGAAGGAAACCCTTGGAAAAAATCCTTGAAACCCCATGGCAAGAGGATTGGAAGCAGATGATCTTTAGGGTCCCTTCCAACACAAACCATTCCATGAATCAGTGGCTCTGTGAATGGGGGTCCCTGAGGGTGATGGTGGCATCATGAGCTGGGCATGTGCCACCACTGGGCTGTGCAACCCCCAACTGGGCCAGTCTGGCCGTGAGTGAAACTGGGGCTGCTCTCTGCAGAAGAGAAACCCAGGGAAGGCTCTCTGGCCACACCTGTGTGTTAGGAGTCACTGTGCACTTACGGAGAAGGTATTCGGAGCTGTCGTGGTCGTAGTCATTGTCTTCAGGGAAGTGGTTGATCCGGAAACAATGTCCTTTGTAGATCCCTAAAGGAACACAAAGCAAACAGAACCCGTAAGGAACAGGACCAGGTAAACGGGCTTTTCTTAACCTGTCAAGAAACCATCTCTGAAGTAATGAATTTTGGGCAGATTGGGCTGAAGGAAGGGACAGCCAGGATTCCTGGGCTCTTTTCTTCAGCCACTTACACTGTTCTCTTGAGTTTTTTAATCTCTAAGTGCTTCACTTTATCAGCGCTGTGCTTATCTTACAAGCATACTGAGTTTGCAAAGCTTCTTTTTGTCCCCAGAGTGGCTGCCACGCTGGGTCCCTGCTCCATGGCGGGGGCTCCCAGTGCCAATCTCGCTGCCATCACCCTTCCCATCTCAGCCCAGTGAAGCGCAGCCTTCCCTTATCAGAGCCCGTGAACGCTGAATTGTCTGAGGCCTCTTCAATTACTCTCTGGACTGCGAAAACAAGTCCATAAATCTCCTCCTGCTGCAGTTGAAGCCCATATGTCCCACTCAAGGTTGGCTCTGCTTTTAATGGCGTATTTGTTCAGTTAACTGGGAGCCTGTGCAGGAAGTCAGTGCACTCCTGATACCTGGAGGGACAAGGACAGAGCTGGCTGGACGAGCTCCTTGCTCGGCTGGACACAGTTTAAAGCTTTCCATGAGCATTTTGTGTTCTCTCCTATCCCAGTTATCCCGAGCCCGAGCTGCAGCGGGGTCGCTGTGGCCCAGGGAGCTACACGGGGACCTGTCCCCAGAGAGCTGCCTGCAGGAGCGAGCCCTGAGCTGTGATTGTGCCGTGGTGCTTTCATTATTCATTAACCAGCGCTCTCCTGCTCGGAGACATCGCCAGGCTGAGTTATCCCTGCACAGGAGGCTCGGTGCTTACAGCCTGAGCTGGCAGAAGGATTTAAAACCCATCAGTTAATGCTACTTTAACAGAGGCACAGCTGCAGTCTGTAGGATATAAATGTGGATTTATTTCACTACCTATTACCAATGATTACAAAGATCTCAAAAGAATTACTAATCCGGAGGATTTAAATTGCACCCTGTGAGTGTCAACCGCAGGTTTGCTACTACAGCGCATTTAATTCTCCCAGTAAATGATGTATCGGCTCTAATTGCAGCAGCGGCTCAGGCTTCCTCTGCACGGCACTTCAAAGGCTGTGAGCAAGATGTAAGTGGCTCATGTCACATCTGGAAGTGACACACCTGTCCTGGCTGCCAGGTGGGGACAGCTCTTCAGCTGGGTGTGCTCCTGCTGCGCCTGTGCCCGAGCAGCCCTGCCTGGCCATCCCAGGGTCTGTTCCTACTCGTGGCTCTCGGGCAAGGGAACCCAAAACTCAGATTTGAAAGATCCCCGTGCTTATTTTCACACCACGAAACTGAATCACTCCCAGCATTACAGAGCCTCTGAGACTGGATGGTCATTTCATTGAGTCTCTCCATTACGGCGCGCAATCTACAGGAAACACACTCAGAGAATTATTTTTATCCTCTCTATTTATTAAGGAAAAAAGTCTAAATAATCTTCCCATCCTCATTTCCTGTGGAGACAGGCTTTTCAATGACTGTGCCCGTGTGTATGGTGGGGCCCTCTCTCAGTCTGCACACACCCTCTGTCTGTGGGTGTTGTATTCCGTGTCCTTCTCACACTGACGGAAGGCAGGGTTAGATGGGATATTAGGAGGAAATTCCTCCCTGTGAGGGTGGTGCTGTGGCTGCCCCATCCCTGGAAGTATCCAAGACCAGGTTGGACAGGGCTTGGAGCACCCTGGGATAGTGGAAGATGTCCCTGCCCATGGCAGGGAGTGGAATGAGATGAGCTTTAAGATCCCTTTGAGCCCAAACAATTCTTTTTTATTTTCAGTTTTTAGGAATACTGGGATTGGTCATTATTTACTGGTCATTATTTATCTGGCTAAATTATTATAGAAATAGCAAATGACTGTGAAATTTGGACTTGTAGCAAAGCCTAGGAACCCAAAATATTCTCTCAAAAGTACTTTTGACGTAGTTCAGACCATGGATAGTGGTTCAGTGATGTTTGATGGCTAATAACAGCAGCAGACTGGATAACTTTTTCCCATAAACTTAACAAGTGCAATGTAACTCAGCAGCAGCTTATTAAACTCTCAGTGAGGCTTGAAGTTGCCATCAAGAGCTCTGGTGATCTACAGGGTATTGAGGCCTCTTTCAATCCACAGAGTGTCAGAAATAAAGGCTTGCTAGGAAAAGTAACAATACCTCTTTTCTTTCATGACAGACTTTGAAACTCAAGTTTGGCAAAAATTAAAGGTAGCTGGAGAAGCCACCGAAGCTGTGGTCAGCTCTAAAAGCACAACAGCAGCGTCTGAGTTGTACATAAAAAAATAAAAACAAAGCAAAGCTGGGATGTGGTGGAAAACTCATCTCCATGACCTGGCGGGGAAAGCAACGCAAGGGAATAAAAGCCATGGAAGGGCAGAGGTGGCAGAAGAGGAAATGCCTCAATTAAACCCAGTAACCAGCATTCTGCAGCACCTGCACAGGGGCTGAGTGCCTTGGAGCTCTTCTCAAAGGCTCCTCAGCAGCTGCCTCGGAGAGATGTGCAAACGAGGCCGCTGGGCCAGGCTCACTGAGGCACACGAAGCCAATTCCCACCCCAGGATGTGAAGTGGGGGAGAGATTTTCTTCCTTGCTTGAGTTTGGGGATACAGTCCCTTCTATCCTTGGGAGAGGAAGATGGAATATTTAACTCCTACTGCTGTACCCGCTAGAGAGAGATAAATAAACCGCAATCACTGCCTAACAGATACTAAAATATTGAGAAGCACTTCTGGATACCTCTTGAGAGTGAGATATAATACCCCACTGAGATGCTGTAAGTATTACTCCTTTCTTTGAATGATTACTGATACGTTTTTAATGATGCTTTTAGAAATACAAATATTAGAATGCATTTTTTCCCCTCATGGTAATAACAACTTTGTTCTGAATTTTGAGCCAGGACTTCAGGATCTGCATAATGATAATGAAGAGGTAAATTTTCTGAAGTGTTGTTGATGGTGGAAGAACAATTTTTTTTCCACTGGTTGCAGCATACTCAGCTGGCATTTAAGAACTAAAAAGCATTTCTGACTTAGTTCTGCTCCGTGTTCAAGGGCTTCTCTGACAAGGTTAGTACTTCCCAATCTCACTAAGTGTTGTTCAGACAACTATAATTAGAGTGTGATGTACTCAGATAATGTGATAAGGGAGGGAACTGTAGTGCCTAAGTGAAGATTAAGCTTTGTTTTGGGGTTTGGGATCTCAAAATACATCGAGGTTTCAACAGCAAATCGAAGCAGTGATCCCAGATTCTGATGACATACTGCCTGCTCCTTGCTCTTTCTCAAATAACCCTTTAATAATCCTGCCTCTACCACTGCAGACTGTTCACTGGGTTTTTATTTTGTGATGACTGAGAGTGAAGATTAATGCTTAGGATGCAAATGCTTATTAATTTGGTGGCCGTGCCTTACATGATCCCGTTATTGTCCAGACCCTCAGCCATGTGTTTGAGAGCAGCCCTTTCCTCTGGTTAGTGTTTGTCAATGACAGCGTTCCCTGATGCCCTGGAAGTGTTTGCACAAATCAGCGCTGGGAAACAGAGCCCTCAAATGTCTGACAATATTTGTCAACATGGGCTGTACTTCTGTTTTCTCCCTGCCCTGATCCTGAAAACTCTACACAACACGATCTTCCCATAGCACTGCTGCTCTGTTGTCATTTAAAATCGGTTTCCACCGCTCCAGACCGGAGCAGCTCTGCAGCAGAGGGCCCTGTCTGCGGGGGACTTCTGTCAATAGCAATTTTTGTCTGGCTGTGCTGAGCAGGCGCTTAGGGGAGGCGATATCCGATAGCAGAGGGAGACACTCGGGGAGAGAGGGGCTGAGCTGCTCCCTCCTTCTCCATCATCTTCTGCAGAGCCCCAGTGACTGTTCTGGCTGCCAGCCCTCCTTCACGCAGTAAAAATTGGGTTTGGGACCTGGTAGAGAAGCTTTCCTTTTTGTCTCGTGGGACACCAGACACTGGCGACCTCCTTGAGTCCAACCCTCCCCTGCCAACACGTCACATTCCTGCAGCCCTGAGCAGCTGTGGGTGCTCAGAGCACACACAGCACACTATTAATAGTGTGGAGCAGGGGGTTCTCCCAGAGGAGCTGGGCCGTGAGGGCTGGGAGTGCCAGCTGAGCGGTGGTCACTTGGCTACCGCAGTCACCTGTGGGCAGGTAAATCCACCCACGGCCGTCCAGCCCCAAATCCCACCTCCCAGCCCGTTTCTTTCTGACAAACATGGGACTTCTGGGATGGTTTGGAGACATGGAATGAAATTATTTTCAGGATCATTTGACAGCAAGTGCTTGTGGAAACGGGGAATACAAGTTGCAAGGAGCTGACTGTATATTAAAAATAAGGCAATTAGTAAGGTACCAGGGGAAATTTGGACCGATGGTTCTGCTTGTTGCATCTATTCTGTGATTAAACACTGTGCCTGAGTTCCAGAGCCGACTGTCAGCCTGATTTACTGCAACACATGAATATCTGAATGCTTAAATGACAAGTTTTCTGAATATATCAGCACAGAGAGGGCTGACTGACAGATAACATCACAGACCACGAGCAAAGCGTGACTGGCACCGTGGGGCTCCTGTAACAGAAGTCGCCTGAACGCAGTGTCCACCCGAGCATGTTGCACAGGACTGGGTTTCCTTAATGGCTTGGCTTTACACCTCCCTTGGACAGCAGCGGAGAACCTCTATTTATAGTGAGTGAGAGTGTCTCAGTGCTGGGCTCTGCCAGGGGAGAGGAGAAACAGTTGTGTATTTTTTTCCTTAGGAGGATTTCTCCGCTGACAGGTTCTGAAGCCCTTTGCCGAGTGATTTGAGCAGTAGCGAGCAGAGGAGATCAGACATGCCAAAAAATGTTCATCTTCACAAACATATCTATCTGTGCACTGTGTTCATTTGTCTGATTTTCCACCAGTGCAGCTCCCCTGTCTTGCTGGACTGACACCACAGCACACGCAGCTGCTGCGTTCGCTTTCTTCTCGTTCCTCTTGTAAAATAACCCCCGAGAGGAGGAATCGAGGGTGCGCCTCCTTTCACTTTCAAACCTGCTTTGTGGTGCTGGGGGTCAAACAGGGGCTGTTCTAGTCCTGAGCTCTCCCCTCAGACCGCAAGGAACAGCGTTTGATATTTTCCTGTGGCTTGGAACTTTCTCTGTTCAACTGCCCCAAGTTTGATTATCTGTCTCCTGCTGGCTGCTGAGAGTTTCACAAGCCTGTCCTTAAGTTACTCGAATGAGCACGGATCCCGAGAGCCTCTGCCTGGAGATGTTTAATGCTGTCATTATAAAGGAAATCATGAACTATCGATGCAGGTCATGTGCAAAACACACCTCATGTGAATTTGCTGCAGCACACGGCTGCTGTGAGCCGCCTGCATCACCGCGGAGGATGGAGCCAGCAGGGGAAGGAGCCTCGGGAGGTTAAATACACATTTATTGGGTGTCTGCCTCTGACAAAAGTTTGGCTGCTGTGAGAGCTGGAAACTTCAAAGCAAAGGCTGTTTTTGAGACAGATTCTGTCTGACACCCCCGGAGTCCTGCCAGTCCTGGAAATTTGTCCATATGACAGTTTGTATTTTTGTTTCATCCTGAAGATGAATTTGATGAAGAGCACTGCTCTTACCTGCGGTTATTGTCATACTTTTGCCAGGGAAGGTCCTGTTTTCAGAAAATGCTCAGGACCTACAAAGTTTAGGAGTTTATTCCCATAACTGTGGGCTACAGCGGTGCCATAAACCAGCTGAGCAGGACGAGCTGCCTGGGTGTGTCATGGCCCGGCCAAAGAAGCAAATTCAGCTCAGCTGAGTCTTTAAAAGGAATTCATCCTTATTCCTACCCGTGTTTCTCTACAGGTCTTGAGACAGTGAAAGAAAAGAATCTTTTATTTCACTTACAGAAATCCTTTCCTTCTTTATTTTTCATCCCCTAACTCAGAACTCACTTGTTTCTCATTGCAGGAAGCTGAACTTCCTTCTTATGGGCCAGATTCTGATTTCACTGCAGCGGACTCAGATCTGTCTCACCCAGAGATATCAGAATCTGGCCTACTCCCTTTCATTTGCTTCCCGTCTACTTCCCAGGCAGAAAGAAAATTATTTTAAAATGTTGAAATGTATGAAATTTGCCCCACTTTCTTCCTTAGGAGCTGTCATCTCAAACAAACCCTTTGGGTTCTTCTTTTGATCTATTTTCAATTGTCTGGTGGGCAAAGCAAAACTCCTCCTCAAGTCTCTTATTTTCTTATCTTCTGCTATGACATGAATTTCCCCTTTTTCCAGTCCTCCCCCTCCGCTGCCTACAGACCTTCCGCTGCTCAGCGCTTCCCGGCAGTCCCCTCGGTGTCAGGTGAGGAACCACTGCTCAGGATGTGCTGCCTGCTCCATTTCTGCTCCATTTTGCTCCTCTCTCAGGCTTTTCAAGGCAGAACACCTTCCCGGTGTGCTCAGTACCCCGGGAGGAGCTGGAGGAGATGCTGGAGCAGCTGCTGCTGCCCACGCACTGCGGAGGAGCCGGGAGCTCTGGCCTGGCCTTTATTCCCCGTGCTCCCCGTTCCCCTCCGCTCTGGCAGCGGCACGCTTGCTCCAGGAACAGGGCTTGGTTTATTTCGTCATTTGATGGGCTCACTCCATCCTCTTACCTTCCTGTAGTAAACGCTCCCTCCTGCATTTATTGTAGGCTTCCAGGAGACAAGAGCCTGTCTTACACCACCCTCTCGAGCATTCAGGATATTCTCATCTGCTTCCCCCAGCTCGCCTGCGCTGTGGCAGTGCCTGATCTGATTCCCTTTCGCTGTCTGCAGCCTCTCCCCGGTGCTCCCCGACAAAGCCCTCTCTGTTGGAGCAGAGATCGCTCACAGCTCCCCCTTTCACCACATCCCCACAGAGCCAAGGCTGCTCTGGTCCTTGCGTTGCATTTCTGTCAGTGCTCTCACTCTGCAGGGGAGCTCAGGCTCGGCGTGGCCCAGGAGCCACCTCAGCGGCCCCAGTGCCAACCCCACAGCCACAGACAGCCCTGGCCAGTTCCCGCTCGGGCAGCTCGACCTTCGTGTCACAACCACCTCTTTTCCAGCGCTCCCCAGTGTCCTGTGGCCTCAGCTGGTCTCCTCCAGGTGCCAGGGGATGCTCACTGCTCCCCAAAGAAGCTGCACCTTGCTTAGGGGGGAAAGAAGTCCAGAGTTCATGGGATGACCGAGAAGTTTGGGTTGGAAGGGACCTTAAAGCTCATCTTGTTCCACCCCTGCTACGGACAGCGACACCTTCCACTAGAACAACTTCCACCTTCCAGGCTGCTCCAGGTCCCATCCAACCTGGCCCTGAACCCTTCCAGGGACGGGGCACCTCTGTTGTTGAGACCTGACTTCTAATTCTGGCAGGAACAATTTTACTCTTCTAGCAAAACGCTCTTTGTTATTTTGACATTCTGCAATCCAGGATGCACCAAGCAATATTTTACACAGCATATCCAAGATTCTGGATCACCTACACCAGAAGACATCCCAGGAAACGCCTACAGAGGCTCAGTCACTTACAATTCATGTGGAAAACACACAGCCTCAGCAGCTGACCCCCTGTTTTCAGCTGGGCAAATACCATCAAAGATGTTGTGCATTTGTATTTCTGTGTAAGAAATGAGCAGATTCAGAGATGATGCTTTGCCAAAGATGACTTTCAGATTCTATGACAACCTTTTGTTCCATTATAAGATTTTGAGACCTTGAGTGATGTTAGAAAACCTGTGGCAGCAAAACTCATTTCCCAAAGATTCACCTCACCTGCACATCTGGGAGCTAATAAAACACATCACAGTGTCTGGCTGCTGTCCTTTGAATTCTCTTCAGTCATTACAAAACTGCTGCCAAAAGTACTAAGTGTCCTTGTGCTCCCACAGTGAATACCAATGCTACCAGGGAAAGGCAGGACAGCACAGGGGAGAGTTCTGTGTTACGTGTTGGTTTAGGCTCCTCAGTTTCCAGTTTCTTCCAATGTTTATCTCATTTTGGCAGCATTTTGGCCACGGAATTCCTGACTGAGGTTATCCAGCAGTGCTCTCATCCCTTCCCAGCTGCTTTCCTTGGCCAAGCAGCAGGTAATGGAGTGGGCTCTGGCGTTCCACGAGCGCTGCTGATGGGTCTGGCTCCTGCCATTTGCAGTTTGCTCCTTCTCAGCCACATCCTCTACTGCTGCTGCCTGGATGGCAAAAGAGGGGAAATTTCAGGGGGTTCTGTTTTAGTCTTTTTCGTTGTTCCTTTTTACAGAGCTAATTGAGGGGATGACTCTGTGTTTTCGAGGGAGAAGGACTGACAGACTTCCAGCCTCGATGTTCAGTCTGCACTTTGTAAATCAACTGTGCAGGGAAAGAGGGGCAATTCCTCAGCCTGGGTATGATGTGGTTGTTTTGGGGCAACACTGGGGATGCTGTTGGAGGAAGATTTTCAAGGCAGAGACGAGTCAGCCCTGCCACGGTGAGCGTTCCCATGCCTGGCTCAGTCCCAAGGAACTGTCAACATTCCTGGTTTGTCGTGGGGTTGTTAACTCACTTCTCTGTGTCTGCTTTTCTATCTACCACCACGGCCCACACTCGCTGTGCTCTGCCTTCACACCTCGGCTCGTCCTGCATCTCCTGCCACAGTCCTTTATCCCGGCAGCCCAGGAGTTTGTCTCACCACTCACTTCCATATTCTGCTCTGCTGCCGCTCTGCCGAGGCTGTTTCTGGGTGCCTGATAAAATCCTCCTCGTCCTTTTGAAGGGAATTTGGAGCTTGGATAGAAACCTCCATTAGAGCTCTCTAGTTGGCTTTTCTTCCTCAGCTAAAATTAGTCTGAGACTTGAGGAGCTGGTGTTGGCTTCTTAGGTGAGAGCCTTCATCCATCAGAGCTCTGAAGTGAGAG
Organism: Pomatostomus ruficeps; assembly: GCA_013400735.1. Taxonomy (NCBI): domain Eukaryota; kingdom Metazoa; phylum Chordata; class Aves; order Passeriformes; family Timaliidae; genus Pomatostomus; species Pomatostomus ruficeps. The sequence goes on along the minus strand of VYZT01024943.1, from coordinate 12,644 downwards.
CCATCCTCCGGTGAGTTTCCAACTCTTACTTACACTCTGGCTCCAAATACCTTAATTTAAAGAGGTACTTTAGTAACTGGCAGCGCTTTTGGCACAATATGTCAGGGACTGACTCGTTTTTCACAGCTGTGAATGGCCCCGCAGTGACCATCACCACTCAAACACGGTGTGGGAAATAAACGGTGCTGGCCTGAATGCTGGCCAGGATTTGGACCAAAATCTGTTCTTTCCCCCAGTAATCCTGACCCTGACAGAGATTCACTGGTACAAAGGCTGCCCAGCCAGGAGGCTGCTGCCAGCCCATCAGTCACTGTGAGAGGGCTGCAGTGCCCAGCTGTGCCGGGTGCAGCTCTGAGAACAGGCCCTCCTTTCGCCTGGTGAAGTTCATGTCCTGCAAAATGACAGATCCTGTTTATTCTCACCATGTCAGACTGTGCCTTTTCCCTGCATTTGCACAACTGGAATCGAGTTTCCCTTAGGGGCAGTTTGGTTTTTATCCATATGCTTTCCCTTCCTTCGGTGAGGCATCCCTTCTCCCTCGTTAATGTGGTGATCAACCAGGGCTCAGTGGCTTCACCTCTTGGGATCACAGCACATCCACACACCCTGTCCCATGGCTCGGCATTTCCTGGAGGTGGGATTTTAGCAAATGGACACTGATGTCTCTTCAGAGTCTCTGCTGAGTTTGTAATTTGAGTCACTGTCATGGTCACCTCTGGGGTGTTCCTGAACTACCTGACACACCCAGTGCAATGGTGATGCTGAATCCCCTGTCTTTTCTGCCACTTCGACTTTCACACATGCACAACCTCCAGCTATTCCCTTCCTACTCTCAATTTTTACTTTTAGATGCTCTTAAACTGCCTTTTCCCCCCTAATTTTCAGAAACATTTTCATTTCACACCAGGCAAGGGTTGCAGCTGGCATACAGCAGTGCAAGATCTCAGAAACAACTCTCCAGAACGAGGACCTGGGTGATCCTTGGGGATGTTTGGGGTAACATGCACAGGGTGCACCTGGTGTCTTCTTCTCTAATGGAAAAACCTTCCAGATTTAGTCAGTAGAAAAAATGATTCACATTATTAATGGGTCATACTATTAATATTTTATTAATAAGCTGATGTTTCATATTATTGATGCAATCAATATTGAGAATTGATTACTGATGGTTCTGATTATTGATGGTGAGATCTCTTGGTGTAGCAACAGCTTGCAAGGCACTAAATAATTACTTCTCTACATTAAATGAGTTATTGCCTGCTCCAATAGCAGGGAACATCTCTAACCTGACACCTAGAGCTGAACTTTCTTTACAAACTTTCTTTTGGCTCATTCATACATTGCAAAATTGGGTTTTTTAATAAAAAAAGCATGAGGATTACACTGGAAAGTAGTGATCCAAGACCTTGTGAGTGAATTGATTAGGAATAAGCAGGATACTTGACACTCCTGGAATCTTGCAGTGATTCCACGTCTCTTCAATCCATGGGGATTCATCATAAGATGATGGCATTCAGAAAGAGAGTTGGATATTGAAGAAGCAATAGGGAAATAACACTCCATAAATCATCTTAGATGAAAGGAATGCTTGTAATGTGTCTGTCTTTGGGATGCAGTGACCTTGAGCTGGATCTCCCTTCGTTTTGGAGCACACAAATGAGTCTTCCTGGTGTCTCTGCCAGCTTGTTGAGTTATACATAGCAGCGAAGCCTCTAGAGATTGATCATGCACAATCAGTGATGCGGGACGGAAACAAGGCAGATGACAACGGGGAATCCAAAGGTTGGGAGAAAGGGGTGGAACTGCCAAACCCTGCTGATGGCTGCGTTTGGGAAATGCAAGGCGAAGGTTTCAGTGATCATCTGCACGATGTGTCAGTGGGAAAGGCTCTCCACCAGGCAAGATCAGTGCTGAATACCCAGGGCTCGTGTCTAACCTTGGGAACAAATAGCACAGTGCTGGGGAGGCTGAGCAGGCTCCAGTGGGAGAAAAAATGAAAGGAACAAAAATATTTTGCAATTGTTAAACCCTGGAAGGGAATGTAAAGGTAGTGTGTAGGGTTTTAACTTGGATTAGAGTGACTACTGACTTGGTTATTCCTGATTCCCAGCAGCACGTGCGGCCACAAAGGTGCTGCACCTGCGTGGAGGAAGGCTGAGAGCAATGCAAAAAAAGGGCAAAGGAGCATTTTGGGGCAGAATGTGGAGGAATGGGAAGTGGTTCACAGAGGAGGAGGAAAAGAAGCTTGGAAGGAAGTGGGAGGGAGAAAAAGGTGAGGAGATGGGCAGGGTGGGCAGGAGGTGGTTGAAGGTGAGCACAGGGCCTGGGAGGAGAGCAGGGGCTTGGCAGATTGGGAGAGTCTGGGGAGACAGGGACCAGATGGTGACCCAGGTCCTCCCTGAGCAGCCCTGCCTGAATCCCTTCTCTGCCTGAATCCCAGCCCTGTCTGAATCCCATCTCTGCCTGAATCCCATCTCTGCCTGCACCCCAGCCCTGCCTGAATCCCTTCTCTGTCTGAATCCCAGCCCTGCCTGAATCCCATCTCTGTCTGAATCCCTTCTCCGCCTGAATCCCATCTCTGCCTGAATCCCATCTCTGCCTGAATCCCATCTCTGCCTGAATCCCATCTCTGCCTGAATCCCTTCTCCGCCTGAATCCCAGCCCTGTCTGAATCCCATCTCTGCCTGAATCCCTTCTCTGCCTGAATCCCAGCCCTGCCTGCACCCCAGCCCTGCCTGAATCCCATCTCTGCCTGAATCCCATCTCTGCCTGAATCCCATCTCTGCCTGAATCCCTTCTCCGCCTGAATCCCAGCCCTGCCTGAATCCCATCTCTGCCTGCACCCCAGCCCTGCCTGCACCCCAGCCCTGCCTGGCTGAAGAGCCAGTGCTCCTCCTTGCCAGAAGGCAGAGAGATACATAGCCACTGCCTGATGAAAACTAAAAGCCTTAAACTTCTAATTCCCAGGTCAGATTTAAATTATTACAGCTAACAAATGACCTAATACATAAAAATGGAGATGGCTACCAAATAGATCTGTTTAAATGAACACACGCAGAAGAGATTCCATTCGGTTCCTGCACCTGAAACTTCCTATTTCCTAATGCAAACTAAGCAGTGACAAATAAAAATGAGGCTGCAAAACCAGCATGACCTCTTTAAGCTTTAATTATTCATGAGAACTGTTTTCTTCTCTGCTGAGATTCAGAGCAACACATTTAAGCGGGTTCCTCTCAGGTTTATGGAAGACGTAAGTTCCTTGTTACACCAGCTAATAAATGCAACTAAACACAATGACCCAACAATATTTGTAGAAACAGCATTTGGGAAAATGTGTTTAATGAATCAGAAGAGCCTTAATCTAGTCAGTCTTGAAAAGCAAAACGTATCATGCAAAATTACAATGCACCAAAGCACAGGCTCATAAATATTTTATTGTCGAGATTTCTGAGTTTGCCTTCAGTATTTCAGAATTGTGTTTTACTATGAAATGTCGCTACCTGCGCTGGGGAAGGACAGTGGTGGTGGGAGCTTTGAGCAATTTGGAATGTCAGAATTTGCTTTAAATAACGTAGCTGAGAGTCCCAGCTCTCCACCACCAGGCACATCTGCCATCCTAACCAGAAATGCTCACTGCCTTTTGCTGTCCTGGGATGGCATGGAAGTGGCTGGGAATTTTTACGACTGGGAGGAGAAAACCAAAACATTTTCCTTTTGCTGGGACGACTGGACAAAGGGAAGGTTCCCCATGCCCGGCTGCAGCGGCTGTTGTGCCGCTGACTCCTTCCCTCTCGGCCCTTCACGTCTCTCCCTGCCCTTGTGCAACAGCACCCTGGGCACCAGATCTCCCCCCGAGTTCTGAAAGCAGGGCAGGACCAGTTTGTCACCCCCTCGGTGACACCTCCTGCCAGGTCCACATCAGGAGTCAGCAGCAGCTCCAACGCTGGGAACGCTGCCATGCCCAGGGGGAGAGTTACAGCTCCTCTCTCCTTCAGACTCCTCGTCTGGCGTGGTGCAGAGCTGGCAGCTCCTCCTGTCCAGGTACTGCACCCTCCTCTTCCTCCTCAGGAGCCTGGGTGGGGTGGTTGGGACCCTCAAGCTGAGCCCCCCCAGGGCAGGGTCGCTGCTGCAGCCCTGGCAGACGGGCAGAGCAGCCAAAGGGCAGCTTTCCAACGCCCGCTCAGCGGGGCCGTGCTCTGGTACTTACTCAATCTTTACAACTCAGTGATATGCTGCCAATGTATTTTTGCCAAGGAGACAAAAATACGGCTCTTCTTCCTACTCCCTCAGCCTATGAAAATTCTCAGTTGTGTGCGCGAAGAGACGCTCTGTGTGTGTGTGTATGTGTGTATATTTAGAGGGGGGAAAATAGAGTTTCTGTTAACTTATCTTCCAGTTGAAAGTCTGCCTTGTAGCCAGGGAAGCACTGTTTTCATTGGTTATAACTTTGGGCAAAAAGACCTTACTTTGTGCTGAGCAGAGATGGCAGCGAGGGCAGCGGGAACTGGGAGCAAATCCTTTGACTCCTCCATGGCCCGTGTTCTCTGCTCGAGGATGGATGCGTGGTGGCTTTTAAATAATTTGGGGGTTTATGGGTCAAACAGCCCTACATGAGCAAAGTTGGCTAATAATGGGTAAAGAAGAGAGGCGTAATCCTTGCAAGGTGGTGGGGTTCAACTCCCCAAGGGCCAGGAAGACTCTAAGTTTTTCACATGTTAATTAATACTCTTCTGCCCAGCCATGGTTTGGAATTCCAGCTTTGTTTTCTGAATGGTTGGGGTCCTTCAAAACCACTCAGTACAAAAAGGAGGGACTGGAGGCTTTTTCTCATCTTCCCAGCAACTTCACGAACTACACGCTCCAGAAAGGTGAATTCTTTTTTCCTCCTTCCCCTCCCTTTCCCCCCAGACCTTGCATGACTTCAAGGCATCAAATGTTAATGAAAGTTTGCCAGGCTTCAAGGGCTGTGAAATGGAAGTTAAAAATCCTGCACTATGGGATGGCTCTAAAAATACTCGGCGGTGTCGAAACCTCACCGGCTCCGGCAGCTCCCCTGCACCCAGCGCTGCCCAAGCAGCAGGGCTTTCTCTCCCACATCAGCTCTGCACAAAGTTTGCCTGGTGACTGTGGATTACTTCTGCTCCACAGCCTGGAATCACCGGGTTATGGCCAGCAAATACCTACTGGAGAGTGAGGAGCTGCCATGCAATTAACCCTGCTGGTGCTGCCAGGGAGCCTGGGAGGGGTGTGCCCGGCACTCCTGCGCTGCTGACGCCACCCAGAGCGCTCAGAGGTGTGATGTCCATCCCTCAGGGTGAGCACAGCCCCACACATCACCCCTGTGGGTTGTAAAGGGCCTTCAGTGCCATTTATTGTCCAGGGCACCGGGGTTTGTAGGCTGAGCTTTGACTTTTTAGGCACAGCATCACCTAAACCCCTGTGCAGACTGGCTCCTGCAGGCTCAGAGCAGGAGAGCCGGACCCTCATGAGACACCAGTGCTTTTCTGCAGGGGTACCCCCATGAGACATCAGTGCTTTTCTGCAGCAGCTCCCCACGTCCTGCCAACCTGCAAATGCTGGGTACACCAGCGGTTCCTTCATGGACTTCTGGGGAACTCCAGCAGAGACAGTGCCACCCCCTTGTGCTTTAAATGTGTTTTTCCCTTGGATTTTTTGTTTCTAACAGTGCTCTCATGAGTGAGAACCTGGAGCTGGTTTTCCCACACCCCAGACTCCTTTTCCTTCCCAGAGAAGCACAATGTCCTTTCTCCCCGTGAAGCGAACGAGGAGCCTGAGCACCATGGCCTGGATGGTGCCTCGAAGCTCGATCCCAGCGTGGTGCCTGAGCCGTCCCCATCACAGGAGGAGCAGGGACGCTGTGACAGCTGCACCTCTGAGTCACACAGCACTTTGCCCTGCTCCTGGGGACAGCACTTTGCCCTTGGCCTCCAGTGACTCCAAACGACGGCTCAGACCCCAGCGAGGCGTCTGCACCCCCAACTCTGGCTGTTCCCTGGTGACCCGAGCCCAGGAAGGGACAAGGGACACACAGAGTGTGTCCCCACTGCCCAGTGCCAGCCCCAAGGCGGGGCACATGGTCCAGGTGTGTGCAGAAAGTTTCATGTCCCCAGGCCTGGCCATGCTCCAGCCCTGTGTGAACACATCGCACAGGCTCAAATTGCTATTTTTGAGCCAGTCACTAGAAATAATTCATGTATGTGCAAGTGAAAATTCTGCTTAAAAATTACCCTCTGCCTCGGAAACTTAAAACCTGAGACGTCTACAGAAGCAGCTGCTGAATTTCATTTATGAAGTTCTTTCCAGCTGTTATGGTAAGGCTCCTCATCTTGCATTTCTTCACTTTAAGGATCTTTTTTTCATGCAAATATCTCCAATTCTAGTGCTGGCAGGAGCAGGAGCAGGTCCAAGTGTTGTGGAGAATCTGCCCCTTTTACTGGACTAGATAAAGTCTTGCACCAAACACTTAGATCAATGATATTTCTTAAAGTGAAAGTTCAAGCAATTAACATTCAACCTTTAAGGACTTAAAATTCTAAATGTGTCATTAATTTATTTGATGGTATGAACCAAGGTTTTGGGAAGCTCAAGGTGCAGGTTTGTGTGTGTTAACTGTGACCAATAGTGCAAAAGGAAAATGCTTTTTCATCCACATGAGCTTCTGTAAAGTGTGTTCTATTCTTAGGAGAGTAAACATAACATAAAAAAATATGTAATCATTTAAACCTTGCAGGAAAAGAGGCAGGAGTGATGGGAACCTCTGAAATGATAAATGCATGAATTTATTCTACTGCCACTGAGGGCTTTTAAATTAGTTTTATTTTTCTTTTATTCCTTCTTGTTGACAAGCAGGGCTGCAGTGCTCTACAGATCTAATGTTTACAGATAAGGAAAATATTGAAGGTCAAAAATTCTATTCTTAGTTATTCTGGTATAAGGTAATCTCCTTGTGCTGGTGACAATGCAGAGTGATCTCATGTCGCCATGGGTACCTGAATCATGCCTGTCTAACAGAACGTTCTCCCTTCCCAGCCCTCCCCTCAAGTTCTTACGTAGAAAACCCAAAGATATCTCCAGCAAAAGCTCCGTGTGTGATGCAAATGATGGACTGGAGCAAACACTTCCCATTAAGACAGCGCCCTGTGCCAGAACCTCCCTCACGCACAGGGGGGTGATGAATTAGCTTGCACTGACTGTGACCAGGAAGAATTTTGCCACAAATGCAGGATGAATCCAACGTGTTACCAGTGCTCATTTAATGCCTGCAAATGGACATCAAAACGGATAAATTCAGACGGGTAACTTGGTCCCTCAGGTGGGTAACTGTCCCTCAGATGGGTGACTTTGTCCCTCAGGTGCGTGACTTTGTCCCCCAGGTGTGTAACTGTCCCTCAGGTGGGTAACTTTGTCCCTCAGATGGGTAACTGTCCCTCAGAAGGGTGACTTTGTCCCTCAGATGGGTCACTTTGCCCCCAGGTGGGTAACTGTACCTCAGAGGGGTAACTTTGTCCCTCAGGTGGGTAAATGTCCCTCAGGTGGGTAACTGTCCCTCAGATGGGTGACTTTGTCCCTCAGGTGCGTGACTTTGTCCCCCAGGTGTGTAACTGTCCCTCAGGTGGGTAACTTTGTCCCTCAGATGGGTAACTGTCCCTCAGGTGGGTGGTTTTGTCCCCACAGCAGCCTCAGCCAGGGGGATGCGCAGCAAACTGAGCTGAAATCCGGATTATGGAGGGCAGAAGTGAGACCAGCCTCTGCCCACAGCAGATCACGGCAGGGACGTGGCATGGAAGCACAGAAGTGTGGTGAAAAGAAGGTTGGGAAAAAAAAAAAAAGAAGAGAAACATTAATTATGTCTTCGCATGTCTCTGTAGGTTCAGCTTGGCGCTCTGATACCCACTGGATGTTGCTTGCCTTGGCAGTTTTGTAACATCTAAAGGGAAGAGGAGAAACCAGAGAGGCAGCAAAGTGTGGGGGCCCTGGTGGTGCCGGGGCTGCAGCTCTTTGAACGCCAGCTCTCCTCCTGCTGCAGCGAGGGAGCTTTTGGGCCCTGCTAACCCAGCTTTGAGCCGCTGTGCATGGATCAGGCACATGAAAGACCAGCAGCAACAGTTCCCAGAGGCTGACAGCAGGGCTGGGGATCAGGACTTCTGCCTCTTCCTACAGCGATGGAAGGGACTGAAGTCTAAATCTGGGTCTTTGTGCTCAAAGTCTTGATATAAACTTATTTTAAAGGGAAAAAAGAAACCCACCACGAGAAGATAAAGAATACTGTCTGTGAAGGGGGATTGAGCAGCGTGAGCTGCACATTCTTCTTAATATCAGGATTCCCTTTTTACTAAGCCAGTTCTGACCCCAGTGGTGTGCAGAAGGCAGGAAAACCAGGTTGGACTTGCAGTTTCTGGAGACAGGGTAGAGGAAATCAGATAAACCAGCTTGTCTCTCCCACCTTGCTGTGAATTAGGGCCATCCTTGTGTTTCACTCTTGTACAATCAATTTTCAGAATAAGAGCCTTTCTCTTACACGGCCAAGGGGTTTAATTCAACCCTGTAATAAATGGCCAGCGAACAATGGGCCAAACTCAGCTTGGATGTTGCTCTAGTTAATTAAGAAGAGTAGCATTGGGGCTAAATTTGGCAAGGAGTGTGAAGTGACTGCCTTCAGAGGCAGGGAAGAAACACCCTTGCTTAGCTCACTGCATCCAGCTCTTCAAATGCAAATTAACCTGTCAACATCTGCATGCAGCCACCCAGGACAGCTGCAAGAAGGAGCTCCCTGCACCCGAAAGAAGGGCTGGAAATGTTTAGTTCCAAACAGCTATTTTCTAAAATAATTTCTAGTAAATAAGAATACATTTAAAGTGGTAAGCTGAGCATCTGCTGCATGAAATGAATGGAGGACAGCATGTGAAAAGAAACATATGTCAAGTATGCACTTCAGATGCATTGACTACTTGCCTCCAAAACAGAGAGAATTTAAACATATTTGCGGCAAACACCAAAAAAAAATTTGCCTCTGCAACCCAAAGGAAAGCCTCGAATAAGAGCACAAGTTCAGCTTGGCCATGGCTTGCCTCTCCCGGGGTGGAAGGGAGCAGTTTGCTGGATTTCAGCTGCTGCCTGGCTCCTTTTCCTCGGGCACCCGGCAGGAATGCCAAGCCCAGGCGGCTTTTGTTTGGAGCAAACAATGTCCCTTCACCAGTGCATTTAAAACCCCAGAAAGCAAGTCCCTGCTGCAGCCAAACCCTACCAGATTTGCTTCATTGGAGGGAAGACAGAGAACCCCCGTGTGCCTTTTCCAAAGTGCTTTCTCTGCAGTGTGGGGACGGTGACATCCTGCCTGGGACCGATCTGTGTTCTGCGGAGCCGCTCCGGCGCTGGAAGGGCACTGCTGGTGACTCAAGCTCTGCCTCCAATTCCCTGCAACTCGGGGAAATTGCATTTCAGTATTTCCTTGAGCCCATTATCTCAGACAAAATCTCTGCTGACTTAACTGAAGCTCTTGCTCACAGAACAAGTGCAGGGCAAGGCCCCTTCGGAGGAGGAGAGGTTGGGTTCCAGCTCCGAAGGGTGAAACCCTTCTGTGCGAAGCAGTGTGTGGGAATATTTTTATTATAACAGGGCACAGGATAAACTCTGATGTCCCTTTTCTTTCTCAGGGAGCTGTCTGTCTGTCTGTCTGTCTGTCTGTCTGTCTGTCTGTCTGTCTGCTGCGGCTTTGCCAAGGGTTTGTCTGTGCGGCTGTGGTCTCATGGTGCAGCATCTCCTGTGATCCCCTGAGGAGGGAGGGGAAACAAGCCATGAGCAGATTCTGCAGGAACTGCTTTGCTATGGTAATGTGGTGTAATTAAGCAGGACTCGAAAGTCCCAGAGTTATAAAAACCCATGGCTTGTACCAACACTTTTACTCATCTGTGGGTTTTCAGGCTGAATCAGGGCTGAGCAAAGAGATCATGAGGAAAAGATCTTTGACTCAGTTGAGGGTGCTGGGCTTTATCCTGTTCATCTTGGCACATTATTAACATAATTAAGAAAAAAAAAAAAAGAGAAAAACCTCTAGAAAATCCAGAAACCTACTGGTTCTCAAGGAGAGCCTCAAAATGGAGGTATCTCCTCCTGTCCCTTCTTTGCTTGGGTTTGCTTCAATATTTTTCCCCCCTGATGCTGGGAATTCCATTTCCAGGAGCGAGGAGCTGCCACAGTTCTGGCACTGAGCTGCCAGGGCGCAGCAGCGGCGCTGGGGCTGCTCCCCTGGGCTGCAGAGCAGCACAGTGCTGCTATTGAGTGTGTGTCCACATGGCAACCGCAGCGCTGCTCCGAGAATTCGATTTCCACGGCGCCCCTGGGCCTTGCCTTGACATCTTCATTGTTCCACGGAGAAATAAAAAAATAAAAACCCAAGGGTAGCGTAAATGCAGCGCAAAATACAGAGCACTATAGGACAGGGTTACCTAATGGTTAATTTAGAAAGGAACATATCATTAAAAACGTATGAAGGTGGCTACATATTGATGCTGTATAAATATTTAAAGGGATGCCTCTCGTAAGGGCAGAGTTCCAAGCTACACCTAAAATAACGTGTGTGAAAGAAAATTAAAAGAATATTTCACCATTTGGACTTGTTTAATCTGCCTTGGAAAGGCTTTTTATGCCCAGCTACTGAACATTAGTATGGGAAAGGATATCAGACAGAAATCATTTTTGGTGTAATTCTACCCAAGTCAGCAGAGTTAAACTGAAGATGATTTTTCTGGCCTTTTAAATAGAGTGTAATTTTCTCCATGGGTAGTTATTAAATGCTATTGAGAGCGACTGTGGCTGCTGTTGGAAGGGCTTTCCGGAGAGGTCACTCTGTCCCATGTGAGCAGCACCAGTGAAAAACCAGGAGCTTTGTAGTTTTTACAACTTGAAGAGTTCCTGGAGGCTCTGACTCCAGCACACGTCACTGCCTGACCCAAAGCTAAGAGCACACATCTATTCTGAGTTGAGATATCCTGGCTTGACATCCACTCCCACATCACAAGAATTCTGCCCGTAGAAATGGCTTAAAATATTGGAGGGGGCATTGCAAAAGATATCCGTGTGGACATTTGGTCCATCTCTGTCAGCCAGGACATGTTCCTTAAATACACTTTCTGAGGCTCAGCTGCTCACTCTTGACATTTTGGGGTTGTTGAGGTTTGTGTACTTTTCACCAGCTCCCCTAAGCACTGGCTGGGGTGGCCATTCCCTATCCTGATTAACGGGGACTCAGATTCCTGCAGCCTTCTCTGCACGTGGACCAGTCTGAAGGGTGTAAAAATGCCCAAAAGGTACCTCCTGCATGGACACAAGGCTGAATAAATCCTAGACAGAAATGTTCCTATTTTGGGGGGCATTGGGAAGATGTGAGGGTCTCTCAAAAGGCACCGCAAGGATCTGGATGTCCCATGGATGGCTCTGCCCCTCTCACGGAGCACAGAGCCAGGTGCCCAAAGCATGGGGTGGGGCAGGAGCCAAGATGGGTTTTGTTCCTCCCTGCACGGCCAAGGACTCTGCCCTCTCTTGCAGAAATTAAGCTCAATCCTCAGGCGAAGCAGCAGCAAACTTTGGGTCATAAATCAAGATAAATCTTGGTTTAAATGGGGGGCAGAACCCAGAGAAGCATTTAGCCATTTTACAAAAAGCCTAACATCCTCCTGGGATGAAAACGGGAACACATGAGACCTCATAATTTATATATGCATTAACTTCCCACTGGTGAAATTAAAATGCAAAATAGTGTCTCTAAACAAAACTGAAGCTCTGTCCCTTGAGAGAGTTAAAAATGAAATGGGCAAAGCATCTCCCACAGGATCTATTCTTACCCTTGGAGGACTTTGGGCTGGATCGTAGGTATTTTCTTTCTCACAGCCACAATGCCGGGCTCCAAGAAAGGATTTGTCTGTGCAATACAGTGGAGCTCAGCAATAATTACCCATTGTGCTCTGTGATGAGCCATCCCTTTGGTTCTTCAGTAACCCGTGCACCTGGACTTTAACTAAAACCCAATAATATGCACAGAAAACATTTTTATGTAAGAGGAGGTGAACATCACTAAAAATCAGAGAGCCTTTGTATGGCATGCCAAACTGCTGAAGCGAAAAAATGTCTTCAGTGAAAGGGCTCAGATGTGAGCATGTTTCAGTGCACAGCTCCAGGAAAAACTCTGATAATAAATGTGAGCTTGTTATCGTTGCTTTTCAGTGGGAAGTAAAGCCGGAAGCAGGGTCGTGCTGGCTAATTGAAGCTTACATTTTCATTCAAGCACTGCATTTTAATTATAAACTGGTGACACAAGTGTCACTTAGTTCCTACCCCGTTTTAAGTGTGCACACGTATAAAAAATATTTTCGGTTATTAATTTATTCTTGCGATCGCATTCATTATCCTGCATTATGTCTACCAGGCACGTGTCTAATGACATGTTTGATACGCGCTAATTCTTGTGCCTCTTTTAATACAGAGCTTACACAGACATTTTCGGCTGAGCACGGTGCCAGTTGGCCACCAAAACAGGTGCACATTAATGCTATAAAATCAGCATTAGGAGCTGTGTACCCATATTCTGGCCAGCTGCAAGCACTTGCTCAGCCCTCCCGGGGCACGGC